>JANJYP010091019.1:0-28887 GCA_024605115.1 Rastrelliger brachysoma | reverse complement strand
GGAGGATGAAGGAGGTGCTGGTCAGCTCGATGCTCAGTGCTTACTATGTGGCCTTTGTGCCTGTGTGGTTTGTCAAGGTGAGGAACTGTTGGACTAGTTTCTTTACTTCTTTTTTTAAATATGAAGTGATTTCTTCATCACTCTAAACTAACTAAACATTTCATGTATTCCTTCAGAGTACACAGTATGTGGATAAACGCTGGTCCTGCGAGCTGTTCATCCTCGTGTCAGTCAGTACGTCTATCATCCTCATGAGGCACTTGCTGCCACCTCGCTACTGTGACCTGCTTCACAAAGCTGCGGCTCACCTCGGCTGCTGGCAGAAAGTCGACCCCTCGCTCTGCTCCAACGTTCTTCAGCACATGTATGTACCAGTCACAGCTCATTACTAGCATCAAGTGAAAGAAATTAAGTCACGTCACATGTTTTCCAACAAAAATCGAATTAGACGAGTAACACGTTTAAATCTCCACCTCGCCCTGCCGCCTCTTTTTCTCTTAGATGGACAGAGGAATACATGTGGCCACAAGGAGTCTTGGTCAAACATAATAAAAATGTCTACAAAGCCATGGGTCATTACAATGTCGCAGTGCCATCAGATGTGTCTCATTACCGCTTCTATGTAAGTATTCCTAAGCTGTGTAGAGCAACATGGCTGAAAGAAATGGCAGCTTTTTAAAATGTGGTTTCAAACAGCTCAAGTTTGTCATGTTGCTATGTGTTTGGACTACTTAAATTTTTCTTTCTTGTCTCTTTCCATCCCNGTTTCAAACAGCTCAAGTTTGTCATGTTGCTATGTGTTTGGAATACTTAAATTTTTCTTTCTTGTCTCTTTCCATCCTTTAGTTCTTCTTCAACAAGCCTTTAAGAATATTGAACATACTCATCATCCTGGAAGGTGCCATGATATTCTACCAGCTGTACTCGTTGATATGCTCAGAAAAGTGGCATCAGATGATATCGTTGGCTTTGATTCTCTTCAGCAATTACTACGCCTTCTTCAAGCTTCTAAGAGACAGAATCGTCCTGGGAAAGGCATACTCATACTCAAACAGCTCATCAGACCAGAAAGTCAGTTAGACCGAAGTTATTGTTGGTCGCACTCAGTTTAGAACAAGACAAACATGTCTAAGAGCCCTGTATTTTTTCTACAAACTTGCATTTTGTGTTACGTTTTTGTTCTGATGTTCTGCCATAATAAAAAAAGAAATATTTTTGTATTACTTTAAATATGCTAAATGTGTGTTCTGTCTCACTACATTGTGTCTAATTATAGATATTCATCAGTGGGACCTTGATCATTTCATATATTTTATTATTATTTTAGTTATTTAGAAGCAATTTTTAATGTTTCACTTCCATGAAGTGCGAAAGACAGATTGAAAAAAGAATTGTAGTAAATAGGTGCTGCAAAAATTATACAAGTCAGCTCATTGTGATGTGTTCAGGTGCCACATTGTAATTTAGAGTAATTACAAGTTTCTGATGACAATGTCCAGGTCATCGTTACTGCTAGAGCTCTCTTATTTATTTGAATTTAGTTTTCCATTGAAAGTAATTAAACACAAAAGTCCTAAATAAAGAGGTATAGTGTACCTGCACAGAATTCTTAACCATCACATGACCAACTCTTATTTTGTTAGATTTGGGAATCTATCCACATCATATGATATTAGACTACCAGCTTGGAAATGTCCATGTCAGCCTGCCAGCACAAGGCAAGAATCCTGCTGATATTAACCAGAGATGATTCCTCCTCTGTTGCTCTTCCTGAGGTTTCCTGATAAGCCACACTCTATAATAGGAACTTTAGCCTGGCATATTCACGAATACCTTTATCATTGGTTAATGAAAGTTAGAATTCAGTCAATGAAATAATCTAAATTATGCAATTATTTAATATAACTGTCCTGATATCTTACACTTATTATAATACTGTGGTTATTATAAGTCATCCTGTGATATTTAATGAGTCATTACTGAATAGATTGTTGTCAACTGTAACATCAGAAGAAAAACCCTTTAACTTAGAGGTAAAGCCACTCATTTATGTACTGTAGAGGATTTCTTCTGTTTACCAGAGATCAGTGAACTGGTTTTGGAGAACATCGGCGACCCCATGTGGCCTGTTTGCAGTATTACCATCTACTGTGTAATAGCAATCCTTAAAAAAACGGAATTTAAAAGAATAAGCACATACAAACAGAGGATGTCAGAGGAGCATCCGGATAATAGAGCTGATCAGCACACAGCATCTCTGTGAGTGTATCTGTAGTAAACAAGCGGCAGGCTCTCTGCAGGACTGCAACTCTCCGACACATAGAGGGGCAGACTGGCCCTTTAAGGGGGGATCAAGACAACAGCTCCGCACAAGCCGAGCGCATCGGTGCCGCGCTTTATCTCTCATCGGGCATTTACACCGGTGCTTCAGGGATAATTCAACATATTTGTGCTTTCTAAAGGTGGATTCTTCTGAAGTCAAACCTGTATACATCCCAGCAGGAGAAATGTGACGCTGTGCACAGCAGATCTGCTCTCTGGTGCGTAATTGATTCGGTAAGTCTTATTTGTGTCATCTGTAGACGATAAATCTGTTTATACATCTTTCTCCCAGTACATTTAAACATACGAGTCAACTAACTCCCTTTCTGAATAGCGCCCTTTAAATTAGAGCTTGGGCACTTTTGATCAAATCCAAGAAAATACAGATTTTAGCGTATAAAGTTGGCATTGTGTACGTCTAGTGGCCATCTTTGGATCGCACTTTGAACGGAGGCTGGCGCAGTGTTGAGGAGGTAATAGCTGTTATTACAGTCCTGTCATCTATTATAATGGGATAAAGCGTTATAGGCCAGGTGCTCGATATGATACTTACATTTATGTGCTCACATAGTTCAATAAGAGCACACCTGAATGATAAACAAGCACTCTACTGCTGTCATAGTTTGAAGGCTGCCGGTAGCATCACTGCAAAACTGCACTCCTCACTGTAAGACTGTAGCTTACAATACCAAGTAGGCTGTACACCAGATGAAAACAGAGACTGTCATGCAATTTAATACAATTACTTTGCGACAGTTTCATGTTAAATTATTGTTGTTGAAAAGCCGTGCTTAAATTATTATTTAAGCAACACTGTTCAGCTGCATTGCATCACCAGTTTTTTTTTTTTTTTGCAATGTAAACAGATATGAGACGCTCTTTAAACCTCTCTATCCTGAAGTCTCAGTAGGAATGCAGTGTATTGATTTTTTCATTCAACCATTTGTCTGAGTGATAAACATTAGGTTCATCTATATCACATGGTGCAAGCTTTTCTGAGAGCATATGGGCACAGCCTATTAAGTCAAATGTCTGTACGTTTCACTTTTTCGTGCAATTAGAGATAAAAAAAATAAAAAAATAAGTTGGAGTTTCTTGGATTTATTCTTCATTTTTTATACAATTATTTTGTTTGGAGAGAAACTATCATCACAACATTGATCCACATTTCTCCAAAGTTTTTTTTGTGGTTCTTACTAGGTTACTGATTCACTTTTTAAAAATACTTCCATTAAAATCTTTATGCTCTACTATTTAATTGGATTAATGGTGTACTCTTTCCTTATTGTTACTTGTTATTAACACATACTAACACTGGACAAGTGTTGCAAGTGTTCTGTTCCAAGTTTGTGGATGCTGGTGTTTCTTTTTCTGCAGAGTGGACAATCTTGAACTGCAGCATTTATATTGGCACAGTCTGAATCCTGCAGAGCCCTTCTCTGAAGGAGCTGCTGCTTTTCAACTTCCTACCTTTGTTATTTCAGGATATCCTGGCTATCAGAAAAGGCTGTACCCTATCATCTTACCCCAGAGAGCTTCACTCAAAGAAAACATTGAATAAATAATCATGGAAGACAAACGCAAAAAGCGGAGTCCAAAGGTATCTCTCCCTCAGCCCCCTCCTCCCCCCATCAACCCCCGCAAACTCTCCGTCCTGCCTGCCAGCAAAAGTGCTACCTTCTCTCTGGGCCTGCCACAGCCTCCTTCCCCAAAGAACAGAGGCAAATACAAAAGGTCCATAGGAGCACCAGGGCAACCCAAAGAGGTGTTCACCGCTGTTGTAGCTCCACCAAAGATCACCAGGTTTGTTACTGACATTGATATTGATTGATAATTTGTATGTAGTTGATGATCAGATTAAAGGATGGACTGTTGTTCTAGTATTTGTCAGTGAGGTACAACAGCAGGTTGACAGGTTTTTTTTTTTTGGTTTTTTTTATCTGTCAGGCCCCACAAGGAGAAGCCCCGGGCCCCCCAGCCTGCAGGGCCCAGTAAAGTAGTCCAGTCTTCCCCCCTGCAGCACTCCTTTCTCACAGATGTCTCAGATGTGAGAGAGATGGAGGGAGGGCTCTTAAACCTCCTCAATGACTTCCACTCAGGCAAACTGCAAGCTTTCGGTAAGACAAATTGATTAGAAAGGCCACCAGGGGAATATTCTGTTACGGGGTTGAAAACAACCAGGTGAAAAGTGACTTTGTTACATGAAACAGGCTGAAATCAAATGAGTGTGGTGCTATTTTCAAATATCTGCTGCCATTGAGATACTTTTGACTTTGATATGATACTTTGTACCATAGAAAACTGTCTCTGCATTCTAGGGAAGGTGTGCTCCTTTGAGCAGCTGGAGCACGTGCGTGAGATGCAGGAGAAGCTCGCACGATTGCACTTCAGCCTCGACAGCCATGTAGAGGAGCTTTCAGAGGACCAGAGGAAATGTGCCTCCGACCACAATCTAGAGCACCTCCTCTGCAATGTAAGCACAGTCCTGGTTTGTCTTTTATATACTAAAAAAAAAAATGCAGTGCCATAGTTTCCACAAGGTTGTGACTATGACTTTTTTTTTTTACACACCTAAAAATAAAGAAAATGATTACATCCTAATTTCTAAAACAGCTTCACACAGCACTAAAACTCTAGTTGCTTAGTTCCTTAAAATAGAATGAGGCAGGTTTCACTGTAGATTTTTAATGAAGCTGCACAAAACTGACATTGACATTGTTTCACCACTTAAGACACTTTTAAAGAACATTTAACATTGAACAGGTAAAGCTCATAACTTAATGAGTGCTTATGCCCACTTTCCCCCTCCTTTTCCCTCTTAGCTGTGATAAAATAATATAAATACATTACTGTAAAATGAGATTAGATTCATCATACATGTGTTAAAATTGTTATGAGGTGCTAGCAAGTTCAATTGTTAATATTATCCAACACAGTGATCCATGAATGCCTTGAAACAGTTTCTATTGTTGGTGTGTTGTGTGGCTCCTAGTTACCCACGCCTGAGGCTGGTATGCTGGCAGTGGAAACTGCAGCGCTACAGTATGTGTGAGGGAGGCGAGAAAAAGCTTTTAGTTCATTACTGACACTGGAGCTGACAGGAATACTTGTGAGCTGTAGCAGCACTGGGTACAGCTGTGAAGTGACTTCCCTTTATGTGGATATGAAGGGACACTGAGGATTTTTTTTTTTTTTTTTTGCTTTTTGTAAACACTGTCATCAGATGATGGGAGTTGAATTCAAATATTGACCGAACAAGCACTGACACACACATCATACACATGCTGTTATGTAATGTGATCACCCTTGTTGTACCACAGCATTTTCTGTTTCTGACTGTTTCGATTTTTTTTCCACACGCGTCTCATGCAACTGTGTCCCTCGTTTGTTCCTGCAGCTGGAGGAGCTCAGCACCTCAATGTATCCTTTTTCTAAACGTATGACTGTTTATTTATGGGGAACGCCTAATTTGAATATATCTGTTTCCAGTTCAAAGTCCGTTTTTTGTGTAAATCCTTAATGTGTCTGCGCTCAGACAAAAGCTCCACTTGGCTGAGAACCAGGACCTGCCCAAGACATCTGGCCCCTGACAAAGTGAGGTGTGGAGGACGGCAACCGCACACACTCATCTTCTCACAACATCTAACCGGTCCAGGTTGCCATGGCATTGATCCAGCTGCCTTAGTAACAGAATGGAAAGATCCACAGAAGGAGGGGCTTTTTTTTTTCCATTTGGTCAACGAAGCTGAGGGGAACAATACAGTGACTCAAAAGCAGCAAAGCATTAAATGAAGACGCCAACCAAAATCAACCCCCCCCCCCCTACATACATCCATTCATAGCACAAAAATTGACCAGTGGGTTTACTGAACAGTTGTGTTGAAAGGAAAATATTGTGTCAAAAGTTTGGAAAATGTTGTCGTTGACTAATTTGGCTTAAGTTAGTCGTTACATCACTGGGTAACAAATATCTGAATCCAGGTTGAGTATCTTCAGACCTTTAGTCTCCATTACAAAAAGCACATCTCGTGAAAGTTTAAGAACTCATATTTTATATCATCTTTGGTCTTTTAAGTTCCCGTAATGTTACATGCTGTTAGGAAGGGTCAAGAAAATGTAGGCATATTTAAGGTAGCAACCATATTTAGCCCCTGTTGACAACACTGTGGTTAACCTAGATGTTTTAAGGGAATTTTCACTTTTGCTATTATTCTGAATGCACTCCTTCATTTTTATATCTTTGCTAAAAGTTTAATACTGGAAGAAACTGGATTTAATAAACGCTTGTGACCCTGTCTTTATAACTGCATTTAAAGGGATTATGTGGGAAGACCTAATGTACAAAGTATTTGATTAAATGAAATGTAAAATGGTTGTTATTATGTTTTACCATGTGCAGCTCAGCTACTGTATTTGATGGTTTAATATGCGACTTAAGTTGGATTTTGTCAGTGCTTCTTCAGTACTGCCTTCATTTATTAGAATGAGGACAGCAGCAGCATCCCTCCAAGCACAAGTTAGTCCATCCTGCTACTGAAATGCTGTAAAATCACCTACTGTAACATGTAGGTCATGTCCAGTCTGACATCCACTCTTCTCACATGACACAGTGTTGAATACTACATTCATACAGCAAAGCAGCAGCAGGCATTCATCTCTGCAGAGTTCAATTTCAAAATGGCAGCTACTTTCATGATTAAATGTTCAGGTGGTGAGATGATGATTTGCATTTAATCAAATTCCAGACTTGGTCATAACATGTATTCCCAGAGTAAGCCCATTAAAGCGACATTACCGTTAAATCAGAGGAATGGAAGTGTACTGCGTAATTTTTCAAAGCATCTTACATCCAGTTTTTACAAATGTAATGACTTTTTTTTGTTGTTTTGTACAGCTTGCTAAGCCTACCTCTTTTCCAAGGCCTCAGCCTGGATAGCCTCTATAGTGACAAGCTACATTTCATGATGTCACTATATTCAAAAAAATGTCCTACACAGCTATTTTCTGTTGGTTTACATGTTAGAAGACAAGTTTAGACGACATGCCATATGAATTAGGCACAACTGAAAGAGAAACTGTGAAGATTCTCTCATGTCTACTATTGACTGTACCCATCAATAAATGTACATTTGGCAACTTAAAAGGACAATATGTGTTTCTTGAACATTATTGAATGCAGCTTTTAGTAACTTAATGTAACTGATGTCATTTTCACTCATGCAGTGGTTTATGTGTCACACGGAGTACCTATACAGCCTGTCAACCAGTTGTGTAATGTCTTCTGTGGCTCAGGAAAGTCTGAAATACTGATGAGTCATCAAGGTTATCTCAGCTTGTTTTTTTTAGCAGAATACTTACTTTCCAATATGCCGTTGAACTTTATTAAAAAGGTCAAAACCCCTCTACCCTAATTCTACTAAATTTTGACAGACACTCACACAAGTTAATTTTACAGAAATAAAACACTTTATTATATATCAATCTGTCTTTGCTCTTGTTCACAAACAAGTTCAATATAATTTAACAATAGATGAGTTAAAAGGCTACTTGAAGACTGGCACTATACTGAAACAGAATCATCGATCGGGGCCTTTAATGTTTCTCAGGCAACCGCAGCAGTAAAGCTGAACTCCTTTTCCTTTTGAAACCAACCTTGATCTAGGCATCAGTGTACATATATAGATATATTTCTTTAACAAAAATATAAACAATTTTGATCCTGCCAGTAAATTTTGGTCATGCAAAAAAGAAATAAAATGAAAAAGACAGACAGAACAAACTCAGCACATCAGTAACAGGATTTTAAACCATTACACAATAGATAAATTAACTGTACCATCATACAGCATACGATTACAGACCAGACTAATACTGTGCAAATACACATTTGAGCTGTACAAAAGTATTTTGTACTATTATTGTTAATCTCAATTTACAAATCTTTAAAACTACATGAGACATCTGAAAAATATCACATCACATTTGATGAAACAGCAAAAATATACACCTTTCAGGTCCCTGCCTTCTTCCTTCTTTTTGTGCATTTAAATTTTACATTCTGCAATAGTGTTTCTGATTTGTCTACAGTACATGTTTAGATTATGAAAAAAGGATGACAATCATGATGGTAAAATGTAAAACTCATGAAGTCTTTCATGATAATGAGCTACCTTTTCAAAGTGCAAAGAGAGCAGGTTGAGTATGTGTAAGACCTGATGTCAGTATGTTACAATTGTCCATGCTTCTGTACCAGAGGAAATCTCACTGAGATAAGAATAAGAGCTCCTAATCTTTAAGGACTTTCTCTTTATTGATATAAAAGTGCAGGCACTGTAAGAAATGTAGAACATCTCTGTCTTCAAGTACGGTCAGTGTTGTGTCAATGCTCTTCTCTTCCAACATTTGGTAATGTTTAGATTCTGCTTCACCTTTAGGACATGGTCCTCAGGATCTCATTTAAACCTTTGTGGACATTGGCAGGTTGGGAGGCTGCAAACTCAGTCAGGCTGGGCCCCATCTGGACATGAAGGGCTTGGCACAGGTTGGTGGTAGCACCGCGCACGCTGCCGCCCCGGCCATGTATGGTTCCGCTGTGGGTAGAGGTGCCCAACAGGTGCCACAGCAAAGGCAGCACTTTCTGCTCCACCATCTGAGGCTTGCGAGGGTACAGCTCTGTCACAAGATCTGGATACAAAAAGAAGGGATTCACAAGAGGTGCTTAGACATATGAACCAGTTTTAAAGCTCTGAGTAAAACTTGCTATATCTCTCAGACGTACCCGCAACCTTTTCAATAAGATCCACCTTTGCTTTGCCACTTAAAAACTGAGCCTTGGTGCAGAAAGGCTGGAGAAGGAGTATGTTGTCTGGCAAAGAAAGAAAATAAAGAAAAAAATCACATATAATTTCTCAAATCTGACTGAACCTCAAATTTCATATTTCTGAATCCTGGAAAATCGTACCGATATTTAGGATTAGTGCATTAATGGCTCCAATAGCAGCAGAGTAGATGGCGTTATTCTTGGAGTTGAGGTGATTGTCCACAATTGCTGGGACTAAGATGTTGACCACTTGGGACAAGTTTTCCTTCATCACGTGGATGATTTTCTGTAGTGACTCGAGTGCATATAAGTTGACCTTGCTGTTGGATTCCTGCAGCCTGGCCTTGAAGGCATCAAACACCTGAACGAACAAAAGAAGAGAACAGAGGAGGAAGAACAAACGTTAACAGTGAAAGACAGACAGTTTGGTGATGTTTTTCCAATCATTTTTAAGATTCAAAATTAGGACCATGATAACGGACAGAAAATAAACATTGGAATGTAATTAGAATGAAATCTCTACTAACTGGGAATATACTATTGATGACCATGTTGGGGTTGTGCTGGCAGTCTGCCACTAGCTGATCGATTCCCTTGATCCTCTCTCTGAAGTCCTTTGAACTCAGCAGACCTGAGATCTGCTTGATGTATTCAGTTTTGTCTGCGATACTCTGTGTCTGAGATCTACAGCTATAATGGCTATTGGACTCCCTGTAAAAAAGCAGAAAATAGTAAATGTTATATCTTTATAAACCAGTGAGTTAAATATTAAATTACTTTTTAAATGTATTTATGCAGTTTGTGCAAACTACACCTCTATCTCAGAGGCTTACAGGTCTCTCCACTGTACTGGTTGATAATTATACACACCTGTTGGTCTGGTTGAGTGGCTCTCTGGTGAGAGACGAGGCCCTGACTGTGCCACTGCCTGGGAGGGAGCGTCTGCCTCTGGCAGATTGGGTGTCTTGAGGCATCTCACCAAGACCCTAAAATTACCCACAATCTCAATTTAAGATGACAGTGTTTGACCTCTAGCAAAAACACCCAACATTATACATATAAGAGCAAACACTGCACCTTTGTCTTGAGAGTGAAGACAGTGTCTTTGACAGTTGGCAGGTCTTTGGTGGGGATATATTTCTCCAGGATCTTGTCAAAGTGGGGGTGCGATGACAAGGACAGCAGCATTCTACGCCCATAGTACCTGTGGGTTACACAAGTGTAATAATAAACTACCAGAGCAACAATAGCCAAGTCTGTGAATTATTGCTTGTCAGCAACGTTTCGATTCATTCAAGCGGTCATTGTAGCAGTCATTTTTCATTGCATTTTTACTTAATTAATAGGAGACGAAGGAGATGACATGCTCCACAAAGCTACCAATATGTCCCCTGTGTATTCTATGATCTAATCTCATATATATGAAATCTCTTGGCTATTTGTCTTTTGATGTGGACCGATGGGAAATATTTACTAAAGTACTAAATCTAGTGGAATCATATCTGTTTCATGTATATTTAATGTGTTAATAAGGCAGATTTCATGGTACTAGATAGTGAATCCAACTAATCATCCAGCATTTTTTTCATCAGAAAATATTAATAAATATAAAGTTTTTAATTTGTGCAAAACATGTACATTTAAATTAAATCAATGCATACAAGACTTATAAAAATGTCACTGCTAACTTTCTACATACCTGGCTTCCTGTGAGGAGTCTTGTGCGAGCTTGGTGATTGCAGGTAAGATTCTGTCAGTGAGATCTTTACCTCCAGAAAGGAGACGGGCAGCACCAACCTTGTCCACCAAATTGGCCAGATGCTGGGCAGTGCACTTCCTCACTGATGCATTAAGATGACTAACAGCAGAGGAGAAACCAATTCACCATTTAATGATTAAGAATGTTTCACATTTTAGTTTTAGGATGATGTGAAAGATAAACAGATTTTAAGTTTAGTGAAATAGCCCTTTATTGTGTGTGACTGTGATTAGCACAAACTGACCTGAGCCCGCCAAAGAGAAGAGCATTGATGCCACGAGTGGGGGTGCAGTGCTGCACCATGCAGTGCAGTGCTGCATCAACATCCTGCCTAATAAAGGCATTAGTCTCCCCGGCCTTCTGCAGTAAGGCTTTAACTGTGCCCTCCAGCTCCTGGTCCATTGCTTTCTGCAGGTGGGTGTACAGATCACCCAGTGTACACACTGCAACCCTGGACACACCTGACCGCAGGTTCTTCACCTGAATAAGATGGACATTACTGATGTATAATGGGAAACAGCATACTTTCAAACAACAGAACATGGAGATACACAGTATATAAAAGATAACATTAAAGATAAACAACTAACAAAACCAGTAAGTTGTGTAGTCAGGACACTTAATAGACACAAGACAATGACAGATGAAACTGATCTGCAAAATCAGATGTTAGATATGTAAATAAGATATGAAGTAATTCAATTTAATAATATGTGTAAGAGTAATATGTGTCAAAAATGATGTGGTATGGTTGCACAACAAGAATAGCTACCTCTTGTATGAGGGACAGACAGATATCATGAAGCCTGCCCTGGAGGATGTTTGAGTGGTAGTGAGCCAGAGAACGCAGGAACGTCAGACCTTCAATCTTCTTCTCCCTAGAAAAAAACAGTAACAAAAAGAAACCAAAGCAGGTAATTAGCTCATCAAAATCAACTAAATACTTTTTTCAAATTGTAAATTCTATAAACTTTTATAGGTATATAACGATCAAACAGTGAACCTGGCATCCTGTAATATTGTAAGGGCTTCTCACCAGTCCTCTGAGTTCAGCAGGTTGAAGCTCTGGGTCAGCGCCAGCTCAGGCTTGGAAAATGGACACAGCTCTGAAGCCTCTGAGAGATTTTTCTTGTGGCCCACAGCACCAGCAGACAGCTCATCTAAATGGCCCATCAGGCACCACACAACACACAGACACACAAATTCAGTCTCATGTTACATCTCTATCAGTCTGAAAACAAGCAGTGTGTGTGGGTGGCGGTGCATTAACAGTAGGTTGTCAAAACAAAGCATTGTTGCATATTATCCAAAGCAAACATCTTATTCACCCATGCTCGGATGGCTTTGACAGTCTAATTAATGTTCCACCATTTCCTATTTCTATTAACAAAGACCTGTTAAAGCACTAGTTTATCTATTTGTAATGCAGTGGAATATTGCTAAATTGCCAACCAGTGTCAAGACCAACTGAGAAAAGACATAGAGCAACATGCAGATACCTTGGTTGTTTAAAAAGTAGAAAATGAATCTTGACTGTTTGCGGGGCATATAGAAGAAACATGGGGCTTTCAGATCCACTGACCTGAGCTGTGTGACAATGAAGGTCGGGTCCTGCTGAGGCTTGGAGCCCTCCTAAGCCGGGACAGGTTTTTAGGGTTGGGGGGCACTGTTGGGGGACTTGGCTGGTGGGGTGGAGTGAAGCACTTGATGGGGCTTTGGGGGCCAGGTGGGCTGACAGGACTGGTGGGGCTAATAGGTGACTCGTCAGAAGGAGGGTCTGCTTTAGAGGAAATCAGTGTGCTGCCGTTCAAATGCAGATCTACAATGGAGAAGAGAATCATTTCAGGTCTCCAGCTACAAACCTTGAAAGCACATATTTCATTTACTTAGAGACAATGCCAAAAAACGTTTGTTGGATAAATTAAAACAACTGGTTAAGTTTTACAAGATGTCTCTTACCTTTGATGATTAATTCTCTGATCTCCTCTGTAGGTGAGTCTGACAGCATCTGTCTAACACGCTGGCGAATCTTATCTCGTGTGTTGTCCCCCTGACCAAACAGAACCTCTGATGGATCCTGACGCTGCAGCCGCATCTTATCCCGGCCAAACCTTGTATTCTTCAATCTCTCCTGTGCATGCAACAGTAGAAAACCATGTGTTACTTTGATAACTGGAAACTTGTACTATGTACTATGATTTACTATCAGAAAGTGTGACTAACCTTAACCTCATCTGAACGATGGCTGTCATCACTGTCTAGGTGAATGGCAGACATAGATTGGCTATAGATGCCTCCTGAGGGATCAGTGGGAGGTTTGGCCACTGAATCACCCTGCTCAAGTGTCAAGGCCACTCCTGGACGACTGGAGGACACTGCAGTGTCAAACATGCCTACGAAACATGAACGTGGTGTTTGCAGATAATTTGAATGTATTACCATGGGGGTAGACACCACCATGTCTCAACTGTAGAATGAATTAGTTATAAGATCTACTTAAAATTTTAAAAGTGCAGTTTAACTGTAATCATGATGGGAAGAATGTGTTATATTTAAGAGATTGTTGCCAACTGTATCTTGTAGTGTTTCTTTCAAATTCAAACATTTTAGGAAGCTTTTCCTTTCAGTCTGGTGTGAAACTACACTAAGATAAAATACTACTTCAGCCACAGGTGAAATATTGGATTATTAATTGCTTATAACACCACTGACCTCTTCCAATGACTCCTTCAGGCATGTCCATGGCTGTGGAGTTCCTGCTGTTGTGGCTCTGAGACCCTAAAGGTCAAAAGGAAAGCATTCATTTAATTATTCAATGAGAAAAAATAAAATCACAAGATGAATCTAGGAGAATTCTTTGTTCTGTTCAATATCACTGCTGGCTTTACCTTTAGCAGGTTTCAAAGCTCTGACTGACTCCTGACAGGCTGATTTGATCAAGGGAGGGGAGGGTCCTGTTATTTCCTCCTCGGTTTTGATTGTTCCATTGGAGTAAGTGACTCTCTGACCAACAACACCGACCTCAGATGTCAGTTCATTTCTCTGAGACAATCCTTGACAGAAGAAAAAAAAACCAAGAATTAGATGCGAATTAATTCAACACAACAGTCAAAACTTTCCAATCCCTTTTATACCTTGGAGGCTGCTACAGTCCATGGACACAGAAGATCTCAGTTTTGCAGAAGGATCTCTTGCAATGCGAGGCTTTACTCTAGAAGAGGTAGAGTTTCCGGGACTGCTGACAGATGTGACAAGTGAGAAATCAAGCTGTTCAACACATGGTCACCCAACACCAAATGATTAATACTAGTTAACACTGACACTAGGTATGTGAAAACAGTCACTCTAACTGAAATATAACAGCAAACTTGTGGCACTCTATGGTGCTGTAGTGGTGCAGTGCATACCACACAGAGCTTTGCTCATATGCAGCCGACCCCGGTTTGAATCCCTGCCAGAATGATCCTTTGCTGCATGTCTCACAACCCTCTCTCTCCCATTGTTTCTTGTCTAGTACTGTCTAATAAAGGTTTCTGTGCCACAATAAATAAATAAACTGTGTTGAAGAATACCCCAACATACAGCAGTCTTTATTACAAATGAAATATAGCCAAGTTTAACTAATGAGATCAAAGATAATGAAGCCTTTACCTGGTTTTGATGCCACTGAAGCTGGAGTTGGTGACTGAGCTCAGACTGAAAAGACCACTCTCACTGGTTGAACTGGTAAGCATGGGAGAGGTGTGCGATGGTGAGTCCAGACCCAGGTCTAACCTCACAGCTGAGTCAGGGCTGTCTGGGTCTGAACTGCTAAGGCTCACTTTGGCCCTCTTCTTGGCAGCACTGTTGCGCAATGAGCGTAGAGAGTTCAGCATCTGTAAGCAACACACATATTGGAAAATTATTATAAATGAATTTAAACTGTTACACCCTGGAATAGCAGACTTTATTTTAATATTAATAATAAGAAAATATACAGGCAGTTTGCTGACCTCCTGCATATCCAGAGGATCTTCCTCTTGCGGATCACTAATATGGTCTAGGTGAAGGTCCCTTTCTAGTTGTTGGTTTTGAGGGCTGCCTGGCGCATTAGACCTCTGTCCATTATGAGAATGGGCCTGTTCTACTGGAGGGACGACTGGTGAGATAGAGAGGGTTGCCCTGGGGCTGCTCAGAGCCCGACGGAATGACGAAGTGGAAGGAGAACTCACAAGGGAAGCGCGAAGAGGCCTGGGAGAGCATCTGCTAGAGACGTCTCCTGGAGGAGACAGGGCAGGAAAGAAGTGATGAAGGGAAATGATGGCATGAAACAATACATTTCCACATGCAGCTGACAATCACATACTGACTACTGAATTACTTTTTGCTGTGCCTGCTGTCTCTCTCCAGGGGCTGGTGTCTCGCTGGTGAGGGGTGTTGTCTTTTTTGTTGGGCCAGGTGTTGGACATAGACAGAGAAGAATCAGCATGACGGCAGGACAGTGTTGGAGTAAGCATGCCTCCTGGAAGTGTTGCCAGTGGGTAGGAGGGCAGGAGGAAGGAGCCGGGTGTGGTATGGTTAGAGGGGAGAGAAAACGTGCGCTCAACACTGGGGTTCCTTGGAAGCACACGCCCCTTAGAGGCCACTGTGAGACAAGGTTTTGACATATCAGACTGAGTATTTAAAGCTGCTCATACAAATTTCAATTACACGTAAAAACATTCACAATAAAGTTCTAAAATATTTTTGAAAAACTAGCAAATCATTTTGGGGTGATGACTCCTTACCGTTATCTGGCTCAGTAAAGTTGGTGGTCTTAAAGATATCAGGGTCTAAGTTGAGGCTTCCACTTCTTCTAATGCGTGCAGGGGACTCCCTCCTTGTGGAGGATTGTGGTTTCTGTGGCTCTGCTGAACCTCCATGGGAAAAAAAAATATTCTTGCAATTTTACCAGGGTTGCACACAATAGTCAACTAACATGGCAGGAACATCACCCCCAAGTCAACCTGTGGTTAAAAAAGCTCAGTCCTTTCTTACAACACATTTAATGACAAAAGAGAACAAAATGCACTATGGACTCCTCCAGGGAATGAGGGAATAAATGTCATTTGAAATTTGTACTTTATCTAGTAATATCACAGGGTCTTGATGGTGAAGGTAAATAAATTACAGTTAAAAGTCAGTTTAAGCCAGCTGCTTGTTTGACGGCACTTACAGGGTGCTATTAACCTACAACCCCTTTCTATAGTTACAGTAAATAACTGCACATTTCTAACATTAATGAAGCCTAGCAAACACATTCATTTAAGGAAAAAAAGGAAAATATCATATCATGTTTGTAATATGTACGCTGATGTCTTACTCATTGTAATGTTAACAATTGTAGTTGTGTAACTGTAGTTTGGAGACAACTTTCTGCAAGTACTCCCACTATCAGACTAGAATTTAGATAACTTAACAGCTGGTGAGTGGTGTAAAGTGGTATGGTGTAATGGTCTCTTCCGACATGACACTCATTTGCCGAACAGCCATTCAACTGCGCTCATCTATCAGGGCTTCTGGTGACATGTGGCAGTGTGACTCCTATGACTCAGCAAGATAATCCAATTCAAAGCTGCTCTAATCTGAGTTCAGCTGAAGTTGACAGTGGCAATCATTAAACTGAACTTATCACCTAATATGGATTTAATATGAGTGTTGGGAGTGTTGGCACTTACTAAAACTGGGTATGTATGTCTCTGGACTCAGCCTCCTGGATAGGGGGAGGAAATCCTCATTGGTCACCTATGAGCAGACAAAAAAATATCTCATTCAATAGCAACAATAAGGGATGAAGTTCAAATAACTTGAAACAGACCGGAGAGGTTAGATAAGAGATAAAAGGCTTTTAGGTGGAGGTTCTGCTACTGTAAACAGACTTAACTCATTGTACATGATATCTTCTTACTACAATTTAACTGTCACAGTGCAACCTGTGATACATTGGTCTAAAATAAATACATGAAGTACTGAGAGAGTAATGAGAGATTCATTTCATCCATGCTTACATCTCTGTAAGAGTCTGTGGCTGAGGTTAGTCCCACTGCCTCCAATCTGATCAACACTCACTGTGGAGCACTCGGTGTGATTGCAATCAACACTTGCTGTAAATAAGCCATGTTTTACAAGCATAACCCTGTGATATTAGCAATTATGTTTTACGCCCCCCTACAACAAGTGTGCCATGTGGTAATGGGGTTGCTGGGAAACAGGCCCTGCTGTAAACAGAAGGTTTTCAAATGGAAGTTAAGCTGAGTAATAGTTTCCAGAACAAAATGTGGCCAATTAATACCTCCTGAAACACAGCCACTTATTGTTATTAAAGCAGAGCCTGAAATTACTTCATATTAATTATTCTAGATCATTAGCTAATAAAATATTATATAGTTTATGTTCCACATTGCATCCTGTAATCTATAAAGTGGCAGGTTGGCCTGGTGTTTAAGAACAAAGTTACTTCTCATGACAGCAAAGGCTTATTATGGCAGCCAAAGTGTAGCTGTTCAAGAAAATGAGTCACCTACTGTGTTTCTTCCAGGAATAGCATTGGTGATCTATGAGTGCTCTGAAATGTTACACATCTATCTTTCTCTCTTTTTAAGGAGATGAAATCCACATATCCATTGATAAAACACAGCATAGTGTTAGTCTGCCAAAAGATACTAATTTGTTTCATAATAATTTAAAAAAAAAAAAAAAAGAAAAAGAAAAAAAGATCTAGCATTATGGGCCGTTGAAACAAAAAGACAAAAAGAGGTAAAAAAAGATGCAGCAGTTAACTGAAGAGGATACCACTGGACTCTGAACACTTGGCATTAAAATGCATCTTGGGTAATTGAATCACAAGTGGATCAAAGTGGATGTGAATGCACCTAAGACACTCTGAGATCCAATCACACAGGCCGAGCACAACTTGGGTCTACACCTTAAGGTAGCCAGCTTCACCATACTAAACCCACTCGCTCCCACCTTAAGGTGGACTGGCTATTCTCATTTAGTGACAATCTCAGCCAACCCTGAAGAGATAACATTGGCTGCTGAGTCTCTCCAGGGTGAGGCCCAAATGGTCATTGCAAAGAATAAATAAAGCACCACATTTGGTCTTTGTGAAATAATGAAATAATGTATGTGTTTATTTGCATAGAGCTGGGAGATGAAATCACAACTGCTCACTCAGATGCATGTGTAGACACTTTCTTATGCCAGGTGTGAAGTGAAATTTTTGGAGCTGTTAACACGTGTCACCCAAGACACATGCTACTGCCAGGTGTGAACAGGGCCTCCGATACAACTGTTACTTCCCGCTGCACTCTATCCATGCTACTTCATGTGAGATACAGCTATATTTAGGTTCCCACACCACCAAAAATGTCTCAAAGGAAAGTGGCTCTGTTGTCTCTTTGGACTTGTGCCTTTGGGTGTGACTCAGCTTGATCAACATCCAGCTTTAAAGTGGCAAATAGTCAAGGCCCCAGATTTATTCAAATGAATCAATTCTTACTGTGGTTTGCATTATCCTTTCTCAGATGACAGAGTAAAAGGAAGCAAGCGCAACCACAAATAACCACTTTTCATTCTCTATCCCCTTCTGATGACTGCACTCGCTGAGTGATTGGGGACAAATCAACAGAATTACTTAGCCACCAAAATGCACGGTAATTTCAAAGTCAATGTGAAAAACACTGGTGCTACTAGAACCACTGTGTAGGCAATTAACAAATGACTGATTAAGCTCTAATTGCCCTGGATTTCAAAGTGTATTTTTAGATGCCCTTTCAAACAAAACAGAGAGCACAGCTTGTTGAGTCAAGAGCTGCTTCATTAATGTCAAAAAGGACAAAATTTCCATTAGTTCTTTTAGGTAACCTAACCTTTCCCAGAATATCCCTCTAAGCTGTACGGCTTACTTTAACTGAGAATCATAAAGCTAGTGAAAACAACTTACAAACATAATTAGTGATAGACACCCACCTGTTTAGAGTATTTTCCATTAGGAGTACTGCGTTGCTGGTCATTTTCAGTGGATGAGAAGCTTGACATCTCCCAGGGAAGTTTGTTTTTCCCTTTACCCGCGCTAACGATCCTCCTTTGAAGAGGAGGGTCATCCGTAAGGGAGCCTAAGCTGCCATAGCCATACAGCCTCTCACAGTCTGGTTCAGTTCTGTGACTCCTGGCGCTGGTAGCCCGCCCTCCGTTCATCACCCAGTCCAGATCAGCTCCAGAACCATACTGTGGAGAGCACCGCTGCCCTGGTTTGGGCACCAGCAGGCCATACTCCACCACCCCCTCAGGGGAGAGTTTTGGGAGGACGCGCCTTGCTCGTCTTGCCTGTACAGCTGCCATAAGACCCTCAGCATCCTCGTTGAGTTCAACCATGTCCACAGCTTTCATTAGAGGTTGTTTTTTCCCCGTGTCAAGGCAATAGTCAAAAACAGCAAACAGCTCAAGAGCGGCATGGCGAACCTTCTTTTTGCTGTCTGCCAGATATGGTGCAACCTCAAAACAAAGCTTGGGGATGTTGAAATCTTTCCTGGGGTGAGTGAGCATAGCTGTAATAATAATGGTAAGGACATCTTCCCGGACCCTAGAATTTTTGTGTTTTAAGTTGCCGATAACAAGATCTAATACTTGTTGAGGAGAAACAGTTTTCATGATCTGTTGAAACACATTCATATATTCATTCCTGGTGAGGGTGCGAGTGTCCCCTAGTGCTTTGAGAGCCACTAAGACAATCTGTTTGATATATTTACCAGCATTTGTATCCAACTTCTGAATGAGTAAGTTTAAAACTTGTAAGGTACCATACAATACTTTAAAATTACTGTCATCCAGAAGTCGGGGTAGAAAATTTATGAACTCTTCAATACTGTCAGATGGGACTGATTTCATGTCCACTTCTGAGAGGATGTGTTTGAGCTCTTCCACCCCATTTGTGCGATTCTGGTAATTCTTCAGGTCCAGAAGCTGCTGGTGTAACTCCTGGGAGATTAATCCAAGGATCATTATTGATGGCCTTATGGATGTGGTCAAATTTGAGAATTCAAAGAAGCAAACATAATCCAGTGAGGACAATAATATTCCTCTTCTTTCCTATGCGCTTTCATCCTGAGCAGGTTGGTGATGGAGAATGGCTCTCCTGTTAGTCACACTGTGAATACAAAAACAGAAAATTAAGATATAGACAGACAGTACTGCTGTTTGCTAACAGCGAAGCAAACAGTGCATCATAACAGCTTCAAATACAATACATTTAAACGTGTTACATCACTGAATAAAGTTACTTTACACTCCTTCAGTGCGTACATGTGCATTAGTATCCTGGTTTTGAGCCTTACCCTGTTTGTGTTTACATTTGTAATAAAGGGTTTACATAAAACATGAAAACCTGGTCATTTATATCTCCATAAACATTATCAAACCAGTGTCCAGGCTGCTGATAATTTACCTGCAGGTGTGCGTATTTATTCCTCGCCACATATCACTATGAACTATGAAGTAAATCAGAAACCTGGGTAAGATGTTTACATACCACAGTAACTTATCTTGATCTTGAAATCGAGATACGGTCGTATTCAGGTTTCCGAAACTAGGATGAGCTGTTTACATGCGCAGAACGTAACCAGTTTCTTCAAAACAAAACAAAAATCCAATCATATGCAGAATACTAGTGTGCATATAAAACGCACTCATCTGCTCCCAAACATCATGATCAATCACAATTATCTCCCTAATATGGGAGCGTATGGATATTCAACCACTTGTAGCTCCCTGCCCCTCTTGTTGTAGTTATCTCCAGTGTGTGTCATATAACATCTACTGCTGTATGTAATTCCCTGCTAATATATCATTACTTACTATTAAATAACTAATGGGAATATCAATGGTAGTCGTAAGCATCTATATGATAGTATAATACCCGCAATGGGCTTACAATCAATCCCTTGCTACTGGTTAACGTTACTGCTAAGCAGCCTAATTGGTTAACCTAGCTACCGAGAACCTTTAGCAGCTATTATGGTTTAAACATTGCTAAGCTAACTCCGCTAATTTTCAGTCGTTAGTGCTGGCTGACTGAGCTAGCAAAGTTAGAAAAACAGCAAGAAAATTAGACCTTGTATTTCTCCCTGCTCCTCTTCGGCAACGCTCGGCGAGTCTATGTAATGTTAACGTCGTCCAAGTTTCCATGTCCTTCTGCGGCAGTCACTATTCTCCGGGTGTAGACATTTTTCCTGGTTGTCTAAAACTGGTGTCTGAAGTGTTGAATGTTTGGACGCTACGGAGGTATTCACATCGAGAGGAGCCCACACATACACACCGTTCATAGACACACACATACACACACATCGAGGCAGCAAAATGGCGAATACATGTCGCAAACTGAAGAGCGCTTCCATGGCGACGCTCCTGCAGGCGGCATCATCACCACAGAGCTGCAGTGTGTAAGAACTCTGAGGGGAAAGTGGAGGAGACGCTGTGGGCAAATAATGTAACACGCCTATATGTAACTATACGTAATATGTATATTTTGTTCCATTTGGGCACTGGGCACTTACAACTCCTCATATATAATATATCATATATAGCATAAATATAATGTCTAGTTTTCTGTTATGTACTACTTTTCTTTCCATTGTAAAAAAGTCAATATTTGCTCAATTTGGTTCAATTTTAGTACGCTACTGTATAAAATTCTTACTATTTAGGTACAAACTCAGTGTATGTGCACTAAAGTCTGTACACTTTTACCGCACACTTGTGTAAATTTCATATTGGACCAGGATTGAGTTCAGCTTTTTGTGTTGTCACAGATTGGGTTTAGGGCCATCCCTTAAAGTACAAATGTGTTACATGTAGAGGAAAATATTGGCAGAAATATGTACAGAAATTGAATATGATTTTCACCAATATCCTTGGATTTTATAATGGGGCATTATATCAACATGGATTAAGTCTCCACAGAGGTCATCGTGTTGCACCACTATTTTTACAAAAGCCAGAATGTAGAAACACTGGCTCTAGAGGGAAACTTCTTCAAAACACCATTCTCCTACATGCTTCGAAGGCGGAGGGTTACTCAGTTGATTGCAAACCTCACTGCTAGATGCCTCCAAATCCTTTAAACTGGCTCGTTAGAATCTGATCTTTAATAATGAAAACAACACAAAGAAACTTCCCACTCCCAGAACATGAATGTGAAAACATCCTTTTAGAGTCAAACTCTGCTCAGACATCATCCTCATAGTAAGCTCAAACATTCAACTGCATGAACAAGAAGAACGACTTATTTTTGAATGAAGTGAGATTTACTGTACACAATTTTATGCAGTGTTGGATTCTCTTGATATACACACATAATAACTCAATAAACCAGTCATACAAATGAACTAAACACAATCATGCATTACTAACAACTACAACACTACATTCAATCTCTGTCACATGCAGGCACACAGAAAAACAGAGAAATATAACAGTCTTTCACTAAAGCCAAGATGGCTAGGCTCAACTTACTTGCACTGGGGTATGTTTACATTATTGCAATGCTAATAAAATAATATTCTTTCTACTATCATCAACTATTGATAAGAATAAAACTTATATTCATATGTTTTATACTGAGATGTGATATAAATAAGGACTGTTGGTGCTAATTTTAGATTTAATTTAATGTTGATGAATTAGACTTAATTTGCTTGTTATTGTACAGATCTGTACGGCAATGTTTTAATATGGTCTAAAAAAATGGTTACTATCATTTACATTTCGTTGGGCTGTTGTTTATTGACATGAATGCAGCATGACTCTTCTGATCAGACTGAGAACCCCCAGAACCAGGACCACCCACCTTCACAGCTTCTTTCCCTATAGACATCTTTAACAAGGACAGTAAACATACCACTTTACCTATGTATCTCTTTCAAATTCATGTCATGCACTCTGTAGATACATAGATTTTTATTTCTTACACACACAAATACACACAGTTTGTTTACACTTAAGCGTATAAATCTACATTGTGCTTTACTCACTTTAATATCATGTCAATATGCATGCAAATACTTTCTTTTACACACAGTTTATTATGTTAACATGCATTTTTGTATACATCTATTTATAATTTTTTTAAATACAGTTTTTTCATGTCAATATGTATACAGATACAAATACAGTTTTTTAAATATCATATTAACGTACATTTCTTTATAATTCTGTCTATATTATTTGTTTTTACTGTTTTTGTCATGTCAACATTCAAGCACACAGTCTTTATACTTCTTTTCTTCTTTTTCTTCTTAGTTTTTTTTTAAAATCATGTCAACATTTTTGCACATAGTCCACAAAATCTTTGTAGTCTATATGACTGTCTCTTTCTTTCTTACACTGTTATAGGCTAATTGTGTCCATGCTTATTGTTTGATATTCATGTTTACTTTCTTTCTCTTGACATCTTGAGCACATTAAACTCCTTGTACTTGCTACTTTGGCGAACAAATTTGACTCTCCCTAGTAAACAGTTGTGAAAACCCTCTCTCTTGACGACAGCGGACGTGGGTGTGCTGCTGCTGCTCTGTGCTTATAAGAGCTCATCTGTAGCTCTGTGGCTGGCTTTGGTTGGCAGTACGTTGTTTTCCCGATAGCCGCCCGGGGTTCCCACTCGTCTCCGCTGAACTCCGCCACTGCAAAAATTACTAATTACAGCGGCACACCAAACGGACTACAAGTTACAGGTTTGTCCTCCACGTTTAAAGGTGGATATATGCTATCTGAAAGCGAGCTATAGCGTCACGTTTTGTACCTGTCAGCCATGTTACTGTATATCAATCAATGATGCAGCTAGCCACAGTAACCGTGTTTATTTTTAGCAGCTAACCTGCGCTTGACTGCAGTGCAATGACACATAAATAGGTGGTGAGTATTTACTGGAAAACAAAGATTGTTTGATAATACAACGGTGTCATGTATGTTTAGGATAGATGTAAATGCAAATAAGGTTGATTAGCGGGGATGATGTTTATGCGAAATTGAAGCTGTTGGTGGGCATTACAGTGTGCTAGCTAGCACAGTGGCTATCTGGTGATGTGAAGCTAAAGGAGGTAGCTAGCGAGTTTTGATATGGCCATATCCTCCGTTCACAAATCAATCCGAGGCCCCTGTCAACATACTAACAATTATTGTTATTGTGACTGAATGTCATAGTACCACCGCGCCGCAGCTTTTTTTGGGCAATTGGCTTGAGGCTAACCTTTAAGATGTTTGCTTTCTAGCCAGTACGGTTGGTTATCGTAATGCAGCGTTAGCAGTGGATTAAGAAGATCATGCTTCTGTAGCTTGCCTTTTAGTAGACTGCTAACAGAACGGCTCTGCATGATTGCTGGATTACACCAAAATAGCCTTTAACCTACTACTACTGCCCAGGCATATTTCCGTACGCTTCCTGTGTTTACGTAATGTTGCACAGACCTACTGCATGTTTAGTTTACTTTACAGGCTTGCTGTTTCAGGGTAAAGATGACAGGTCGTTTATTTTATATTTGATTTATAATATTTCCATTGCTTGTTGGTCACATGTCAGTTAATAAGAGACTTGCATTGATGTTGCAGCCTTTTACAAAATGTCAACATTGCACTGATATGTGGATTCCTGTTCTTAGATGGACCAGCAGGACCAGTCCTATATGTTTGCCAGTCTCACACGGCCCCACTCTGAGCAGTTGCTGCAAGGCCTCCAGCTCTTGCGGCAGGATCACGAACTATGTGACATTGTCCTTCGTGTGGGTGATGCCAAGATCCATGCCCACAAAGTAGTGCTGGCCAGCATCAGTCCATACTTCAAGGCCATGTTCACAGGTAACCTTTCAGAAAAAGAGACCTCTGAGGTTGAATTCCAGTGTATCGACGAAACTGCCTTGCAGGTAAGGCATTGAGCCAGCCAAACATTAAGTATACTGATTAACTGCTGTACCATAGTTTTTATTTATGTGGCACTTTTATGTTTTCTCCTCCAGGCCATCGTTGAGTATGCCTACACAGGCACGGTATTTATTTCCCAGGAAACGGTGGAATCTCTGTTACCTGCTGCCAACTTACTCCAGGTCAAGTTAGTGCTCAAGGAATGCTGTTCCTTCTTAGAGAGCCAACTGGATGCTGGGAACTGTATAGGCATCTCCCGCTTTGCAGAGACATATGGCTGTCATGATCTGTGCCTGGCTGCAACTAAGTTCATCTGTGAGAACTTTGAGGAAGTTTGTCAGACAGAGGAGTTTTTTGAACTAACAAGGGCTGAGTTGGATGAAATTGTTTCCAATGATTGCCTTAAGGTGGTCACAGAGGAGACTGTATTTTACGCCCTGGAGTCATGGATCAAATATGATGTAACTGAGAGACAGCAGCATCTAGCGCAGCTGCTGCACTGTGTGCGCCTTCCACTTCTCAGCGTCAAATTCCTCACTCGCCTATATGAAGCCAACCACCTTATACGAGATGACCACGCATGCAAGCACCTGCTCAACGAGGCCCTCAAATATCATTTTATGCCTGAGCACCGGCTCTCCTATCAGACTGTGTTATCTGCACGGCCTAGGTGTGCCCCGAAGGTGCTGCTTGCAGTAGGAGGCAAGGCTGGACTCTTTGCCACATTAGAAAGGTAATGCTAAAATTATGCAGATAATAGTTTAAAGCAACATTTCAAATTACTGTATTATCTTTTTCTTTATTTCAAGAACAACCAGATTTATTAATCTTTCCTCTTTGTCTTGCAGCATGGAAATGTATTTCCCTCAGACAGATTCATGGATAGGACTGGCCCCACTCAGTGTACCCAGATATGAGTTTGGAGTGGCAGTGCTGGACCACAAGGTGTATGTGGTGGGAGGCATTGCTACACACATGAGACAGGGAATTAGCTATAGGAGACATGAAAGCACAGTGGAGAGCTGGGACCCGGAAAGCAACACCTGGTCCTCTGTGGAGCGTATGGCAGAGTGCCGCAGCACACTTGGGGTGGTGGTCTTGGCTGGAGAGCTGTATGCCCTGGGAGGCTATGACGGCCAGTATTACCTCCAGTCAGTGGAGAAATATGTCCCCAAGTTGAAGGAGTGGCAGCCTGTGGCACCCATGACAAAGTCCCGCAGTTGCTTTGCCACCGCTGTGCTAGATGGCATGGTATATGCTATTGGAGGCTATGGCCCAGCCCATATGAACAGGTACTACCACTTAGTGATTAGAATCTTTACTGTTGTAAATGTGGAAATCTGTTAATGGATTTTTATAATATGGAGCAGCTGAAATTTGGCATAGATAATTTTTGCAGTACCAATTTATCTAAAATATTAATGGCCTTATATGAAAGTGCCAAAACTTGAAACATTTCATTTGACCCTTAAATTATAAAACAGTGAAAACATACATTAAAAATTGAATGCTGTTCAGTTCATGACATCATAATTTCCTGCTCATTGGTCATTCGTGTACCTCCTTTGTAGCTGTTCCGTTTGATTGTTAATGCATGTTATGCTATGTCTCTTTTACTTCAACTGTAACCACTCCCTCTGATGTTCCTCTATAACATCAGCATGCATCTAACCTTTCTTTGACAACATTTAAAATCAGTGACATGACATTGTGGTGCTCACCTATTTAATAGAAAAAAACAGTCTTTGATCCAAGTGAAAAGCTTCTAGCCCTAATCAGAAATTGTCTCTCAAGGTTCTGTTAGTTATTTAATAGAACTGGCAATCGAGTGAAGGATATCAAGTGTTGCTGAGAAAATGGCCAGTGGCCTGTTAATGAGTGAAGAGGAGTCATAATAGAAGTGGTAGCTGAAGTTTCAGAGAGAAGGTGTCTGTTTGCTGCTGGTTAAGACCTCTGTTGTTGCTGTGGATCTCTGGAGAGCAGTGTCTCTGTTGCTTGTTTCCTTGACTCCCGAAACCCCTCAGGAGAATGTGTTTGGACAGAGAATCTTTGGGGACTGCCCCCTCCCTTCCAGCGGCTTATGGCTCATTTGTCCTTGCGCATTGCAAAACAAATTGTTGGTGTTCCAGTATCTGTTAGTAGTTTCATTTGACCTGTTTTACAGCAGGATTTCCATCCTGAAATTGATATATTGAAGGAGTATACAGGTGGTTTTGGATGTTGTACCTATTTAACTGTTTGAATACACTACTTCTGAAATGAAATATTTGGATTTCACTATTTCAGTTGTACCTTTTTTTTTTTTAAATATAAAAATCTACTTTTAGAGGCTTGAAATTGAATATTGTGTTAAGCAGGAGGTTTGCCAAGGGATTGCAGGACTTTATTATTAAACTGGTAGTGAACAGGCAGCACTACTTAATCACCTCTCAAACATATTAGTCTGGCGGCAGTAAGGTAGCTGCTTGATTATCATATCCATGTTCATACTCTGACTTTAAAATGGATGACTATAATATGGACATGGTTTTTTGGCATATAGTACTGCAATTGTGAGAAGCAACTATTACTAAAACTATTGTTGGTTCATTTAAGGACACTCTGACATCTGAGATCAGCAGTAGTGAGCTGTTTCAGAATCTCATATCAGAACCTAGCAAAATAAATCAAGAATATTGTCAGTGTTTGTACAACCAGCGCTGAGAGTTGTCATTTATTTTTATTTATATATTTATTATATTGGTCCACTTAGGAATATTTCCGCACGTATTTTATGGATTGCCATAAAATTCAAACATTCATAGTCCCAAAAGTAGGAATGCTAATGTTATTCCCTGAATTGCTNTATTTATATATTTATTATATTGGTCCACTTAGGAATATTTCCACAATCCATTTTTATGGATTGCCATAAAATTCAAACATTCATAGTCCCCAAAGTAGGAATGCTAATGTTATTCCCTGAATTGCCTTGTAGCATCACCATGAGGTTCACATTTATGGTTTAGTAGTAAATGTCTCAACATCTTCTTAATAGATGATCATGAAGTTTGGCACACACACTCATGTCTCTTTCATGAGGAACTCTTTAGAACTTTGACTACCTAACTTTTCATCTACCACCATCATCATTTCAACATATTGATTTGTCCAGTAGTCTGATTTATAAATAATATAACTAATGACATTTCCATCCACCTGTGCTGCACCTTTTTTATTAATGTGTGTAAACTCAGGTACTGGTAACTTTTATATGTGTATGTTAATTACGTTGCTTCTACTCTACACAGTGTGGAGCGGTATGACCCTAGCAAGGATGCCTGGGAAATGGTAGCCCCCATGGCAGATAAGAGGATCAACTTTGGAGTCGGTGTCATGCTTGGCTTCATTTTTGTGGTGGGTGGACACAACGGAGTTTCTCACCTCTCCAGCATTGAGAGGTATGATCCACACCAGAACCAGTGGACAGCCTGTCGACCAATGAACGAACCACGCACTGGTGAGTTTACATCACGTCTAAAAGTGATGTGATTTTAATTTAAGAGAGAGAGAGAGAGGAAAGTACACTCCCACAAAAACCCAAGATGCTGCGGTCAACTTGCCCATAGGATGAGCTTCAAAATCAGACTCTCAGTATATGACATCACAGGTGCTACGTATATATATTTTTTTGAGTCTATGGTATTGACCGAAATAATAAATTGAAGGTGAGAAAAATAAATAACTCTCTTGTCAAATGATACTTACAATACATCGTTTTTGTACCCACAGCTAGAAAATATGACTTTGGCTGTGAGAAAGTACATATAATCTACGCAAGAGTTCTTCAATTAATAAATATTGATAATTTAAAGACTTTCCAAATGCATTTGTGTAGAAATCAGATCAGTCTGTTAATGTTAACCAAATTCAGTCCATTACTTCTTGTTTGTTTTTCCATATCTCAAAGCTGCACAACATACTGAGGCTATGGTAACATTTAATTAACATATAATAACATTAAATCAGGTTGACAACAGAGTAGCTCTGCTTTAAGATAACAAACTACATCTTGTAT
>JANJYP010090989.1:0-15998 GCA_024605115.1 Rastrelliger brachysoma | reverse complement strand
AGTAGCTGCCCAATTTGCTCTGGTGGTTTTTTTTTTTTAGGCTATAGGGCTTCCTTGAAAGAGTATGCATCTGCAGTACAGCTGCAGCAATTACTTCATGAATCAGTTAATCAATCCATGCACACACACAAAAAAATCATCTGCAGCTATTATTTCAAACATTTGAGAGTCCAGCTTCTCTATAATGATTTTCCTTGTTTTTAATGAGTTTTAGGTTGTTAACAAAACATTTGAAAGATCACTTTAAAATCTAGGAAATTGTGTTTTTCACTGTTTTATGGGTAAACATACACAACTAAAAATGCACATAAAAATCATCTATAGTTATTATTTCACACATTCTGCTTCTCGATTGCTTTGAGTAGTAAAGCATCTTAAGATTCACTTTAGAATCAAGGAATCCCAATCCACATAAAAAATGATCTACAGTTATTATTTCAAACATGCAGCTTCTCATATGTGAGTATTACTTATTTTAAATGACACTTAATTGATATCTTTGAGTTTTAGGTTGTTAGTAAAACATATTGAAGACTCGCTTTCTTATGTTTTTCACTGTTTCGGATTTTCTTTAACAAGCCAAATCAATTCGTCAAGCCAATAATCGATAGAGAAAATAATCGTACCCCTACTCTTGAACTTCCTTAGCTAACAAAACACATGCACATGTTTAGAAAAATGATCTTCAACCTACTAATATGACACAGTTGATATATAACTTAGATTATATATCAGATTATATATATCATATACCCCAGGAAGAGTAGCTGTGGCATCTGCCCCAGCTACTCTATGTATGCTAATTTATAATATGTACCTACACTTCAATTAGCTGCGAGTCTATCCGGGACCCTATCAGATCTGCACTCACCCTTCACCCCTTTAGAAAAAAAAAATATATATATGTAAAAACCAGACTCCTTAAAGATACATGTGTTCAAATAACCCTGCTTTGCTAATGTAAAAGGATGTTTGGTAGTGCTGTCAGAGCGTCGGGGGGCACATGTTGCAGCAGGGCCTCATACTTGAAACGGAGCGCTGGTAAACACGGCCCGTACTGACGCGCCCATTACCATCCACCAGCGAGGAGGACTCAAGCCCGAGCTAACGTAACGTAACACGGAAAATAACACCAATACAAATGCTACTAATAAAAAAAGAGCTCGACGACAATACTAATTTGCTTAAACACTATTGTTCCTGTACGGGAATTCACAAGTCTCAAGTTCGGCTGGGTCAAAAAAAAAATGTTCCTCCACTACTCCTTCACTCCGGATGAAGCGAGCAGGAGTCCCGGACTTTTCGGCTTCGACCTACCGCGACTTATTCGGAGGAGTGTCGTTGTAGAGACGCGGCGTCGTCGGTAGCTTTTAATAATTTCGGTGGTTGTTGTATATTTTTCCTCTCCTCTTCTATCTCTCTCTCTCCTTCTTCTTCCTCCGTCGTGTTATTGTCGTCGCACGCTTACATCCCGTCCTTGCCACGGGTCCATGTTGGCATTCCCTTTCCCAGCGTCACGTGACCACATCGCTGCACAACTCGGAGGCACGGGTCCTATTCCGAGCAGCCGATTGGCCCAGAGCCGCGGAGGCTCGCCCTATGAGGAGAGCGCTGATTGGACGCCGCTCGATAAATTCTGACTGCCATGTGTTGATGGAGGAGGAGGGGAGGGAGTGGGGGTCACTAGCACCTCATAATCTATTAAGATATAAAAATGGTCATAAAGGTAAACAATTGAATGTTTTATTTGATAAAGATAAAGAGAAGTGATCCATTCTTCCATTCTCTGCTCATTAATATCACACATACTAGTTTCTGTCTGTTTAAGGGTTAAACAGGCATAGTGCACTAGGAGCTACTGACTCTTTAACACCCTGTCAGAACGAAGCATGATCAGTTAAGGTGGTTGCTCATTTGGATGTGGCTTCAGTAAAATCAGTATGACTGGATTGGTGGGACTGAAACTTGTGGTAGGGTTATACTTTGATAGAAATGAGAAAGCTTAATTTAGAAACGAGTATGCAAGAATGTCTAATTTCTCTTTATTAATAATAATAAAAAGTCACAGGCCCAATGATGCTTTATATATAGAGGCAAAACAAAACAGAAACAAACAAAAAAACCAAGCAACACACAACAGAGCAAAAAAATAAGCGGAGGATGAGGAAGAGAAATGTTAACGGAAAAGGAAAGTTTTCCTACAGAAGATGTGTCAACTATTCCTTTTTTGTGACCACGTTGTTATATTTCTTTATTTCCTCATGTAGTTTGGTGAGGATACAGGCCATACAACACAACATAATGAGACACTTTATATATAGATGCAAAACAAAACAGAAAGAAAAAAAATGTATTGAACCCAAACAAAACGGAACAAAGCAAAACTGAGCAGAGAAGGAGGGAGATAAATGTTCTTGGAAAAGAAAAGCTTTTAACTCAAATTTTAATGTGGAAAATAAAGAGCAGTTAGAGAGAGACTGAGGGAGAGAATTCCAGAGCTTAGGGGGCCATGGCACTGAAGGACCGGCCTCCCAGGGTGGAAAGTTTGCTGTGTGTGACGATGAGGAGGATGCAGTCAGAGGACGTAGACGGGAGCCAGGTTATGGAAGGCTTTGAAGGATTTTGAATTTGATCTAGGACAGGACTGGTAACCAGTGTAGCTGGGAGAGGATGGGGGTGTTGTTGTTGGCCATGTGTGTTGTGTGTGTAAGGATTTTGGCTGCTTAGTTCTAAACGTACTGAAGTTTTTGAAAGTAACTTTTATTCCATTCAAAAACTTTGAAAAGCAAAATTTAGATCTTTCATTCTTTATCAGGTATTGTCCAATCACTATCACAGATACATTCATTACACAGCTGATTGTGATCTGCATGATTGAGAGTCAAGCTACTTTTAAATTGGACCATTCAGAAGCAGTGCCAGGCAACACTGTCTGATGCTCCTGTATGGAAGATAAAGCATACCTATATGCAGGGTGCAAACTACGGGGGAGTCAGGGGGGGGCTGAGACCCTCTTAATGTGACATGAGCTTGAAAATATTGAAAAAATGATGTCTTTTCCTATGCATTTCCTTTTTGTTTTTGTATTGTCATAATCATGGATCATGTTTTCTAAAATCAGGCTATTTTAAAGTACCCTTTGCTTTGCACATGAACCTCACCATTGATGCGTGGGTGTGCTAATCACTTTAAATCAGAGATCGGAAACTAAAGGAAATCTGGATAATTTATGCTGGACCCGCTGAATTTCAGAGAGAGGGATAACGCATTTTGTGGCAGGTAGCCTAATCTCTGCTTTCTCTCTCTCTCTCTCTCTCTCTCTCTCTCTCTCTCTCTCTCTCTCTCTCTCTCTCTCTCTCTCTCACACACACACACACACACACACACGCTAGATCTTGTTATACTGCTGGTTAACATTCATCAGCGTTTATTATATTAGATTATATGCAGAGAGTTAGACTATAATATAAAAATAGTTAGATCTTCATTATTTCACTAATTTAAGACCACAAATAACTAACTTATGGTAAGTCATTCCTCCTTTGTTCCTTGTAGTCAGACTGGCATGGTTTGGTTTAGATTCAGATTTTTCCATCGGCTCATCTCAGCCCTACTCGACTTGACTCTATTCGGTTTGTGTATCGTTTCCAGCAGCCCAGGTACCACACACCAGGTACTATTTTCAGTACCTCCCCTGTTCTGATTCCAAGCAAGCTGAGCTGGTACTAAAAGGTGACATCGAACGACTGCTGGCCACTGATTGGTCAGAGAAGTTGTCATTGAGGAGAGTGACGCCCGACACAAGAATGAAACCTGCCATTTTTAAAAAACAAAAACTGCAAGGAGGAGTGTGTCTGCTACCTGCACATAAGGTTTCACCATGGTCCATGGACGAGGTCCAGACCTTTGTGTCTGGAGGCCGATGAGCGGATCCAGCAGGAGTTGAACGGAGCTACGAGGAATGAAACATCGCTGTATTATGAGGAAGCACAGAACAAACTGAATAGGGTCGAGTAGAGCCAAGTGGAGTCGTGAAGAGCTGGAACTGTGCAGTGGAAAAGCGCCACTAGTGTTGAGGAGAGGACACGTTGCCATCAGTAATTTGATTTTCTCAGTTGCAAGTAAACTGGGACAAGGACAGAAGTCTGACTGCATGCCAAAACTGATTTTTGAGCAGAGCTCAATTAAACTGTGCATGTAAACGTACTGAATGTGAATGGGTTGTGTTTAAATGTATTGAAAAGAACACATACAGGGTTCTTCTGGTCATTGGTACGTATACTTTGAATGTGAATCATATGAATATATGAATCAACCTCTGAATACAAGTTTTTATATGACGACGACATCTCAACAAACAAATATCCCAGTCAACTTTGATATCAATATCTGAGAACGGAATTGTCATTACAGATGGGGTGGGCGTTCAAAAGTGCACCAGCTTCCTGCCGAAACCCGGGATTGAACCAGGGACCTTTAGATCTTCAGTCTAACGCTCTCCCAACTGAGCTATTTCGGCACGAACAACCTTGAAGTGTTGCGGTCAAAAAGCGGAAATGACAGCAAGAGCTCAAAAACAGTTTCTATGAGCAAGGGCGTATCATATATCTCATCACTGCTAGCTGGCAATATGAGTTAATTTCATCATCTAAAGAAGGGTAAGAATGCATGTGTTGCAAGAAAACCCACAGCGTCAAGCCTCAATCAACTCTGATGTCAATGTCTGACAATGGAGTACTCATGACGGATGGGATGGGCGGTCAAAATTCCTCCAGGTTCCTGCCGAAACCCGGGATCGAACCAGGGACCTTTAGATCTTCAGTCTAACGCTCTCCCAACTGAGCTATTTCGGCACAAGCGACACTGAAGTGTTGAGGCCAAAAGGCGTAAATGACAGCAAGGGTTAGGGCTATCTTCCTCACTGTTAACTGACCATATGAGTTAATTTCATCATCTAAAGAAGGGTAAGGATACAGCAGCCATGCATGTGTGGCAGGAAAACCCATAGCGTCAAACAACTTTGATGTCAATGGCTGAGAGAGGAGCATTCATTGACATAGGGGATGGGTGTTTAGAAAGCCACCAGGCTCCTGCCGAAACTCGAGACTGTCAGGCCTTCAGCCTATAGAACTCTAGCAAGTGAGCTATTTCGACACAAAATTCGACAAATTGCAGTGAACAAAAGGCGAAAAAAGGTGAAAAACCTTAATCTTGAACACAGTTTAAAGAGTATTTTTATTACACAAATGATACTGATAATTAGATTTTGTCGACAGCAAGATAGAACCCCCCATAGAGTCCACACAGAGGCTAATGACTGTTACTGAAACTGAATAGGTTGATGAAGAGATGCACTGATGAATCTGAACAATGGGCAGTGATGGAGAGGTATTGGGTTGTGAACAGCCTCCCCAAAAATAATAGCAAGGAAATTATGAGCTGTGAGAGGGATGAGAAATAAAACTATAGATTTGAGCATGCAAAAAGAAAGTCTTCCTGAGTGACCTTATGCTAAGCTTCATTTATTACAACATCCTGTGTTTGTGTAGTAGTCAAATTTCCCTCCAACTTGGTTCGTTAGTATTATTTTGTGTCCTCATGTTTGCTGATGCAAATGTTACAACAGCAAACATTTTCTATTTGCTTATTCTGTTTACACCAGGTGATGTTTCATTGTGTGTTAGCCTTGAAGATGCTCGCTGTTCATTGAAAGCCCACACCTCAAGGATGCAGCGTTGACCTCGACTCATTGAAGAAGCACCCAAGGATGTAGTCGGCGATGTTCAATACGCGCGAGGAAGATGTTTCAAATATCAAAACTCAAGGTAATGTGTCACAGGCTGTACACTAACAATAATCTATTGTTGTCTCTATCTTTAATTTTCCATTTTCAAAATTCATGTATAGATAGATTAAACATACTGTATAATGAGTTTCAGTACACAGCAGCACACAAGTCTGAGAACCAAAAAAAAAAAGACAGTATTGGCTCCATTCATGTGCCAGTTCACAGGGCAGTATAAACAATTGACCTATTTTATTAACATAAGCTATGTTTCTTGAGTCTTAACATTTTGTCCAGTAACAGCTGCAGCTGTTTGGTTCTTCATCATCTTGACTAACAAGACTGGATCTCCCCAAATCTTCTATAACATTCACAGCAAACACTTTCTACCATTTCATTCACAGAAGACTGATGAACAGTTCTAGTTATGGATCAGTAAAATAATAGTCAATCAGAGAGAACAGGCAGTAATCCATTTTAGATGCAATATAGACCTGTCATCTTTCATTTTCTATAAAAGCACAAACATCTTTATATATGGTGAGAGGATATTTGCTACACAAGATTCTTCTCAATTCTCAATCTTTGGTCAATGGAAATTATTTGTCCCAGTGGAACAGTTTAGACCAGAAACATCCTCGTAACTGAATTTTTTTTTAACAATCAGTGTCAGACCGAAGCTTGTAATGCCACCACAGACTTAGCCTTGCTGGCCAATCACAATAGGAAAAAACTTTGACATGACTAAAGCTCGTACAAAGAACAGCGCGGTCTGGAACGCCAACAACCAGTGTGATCATCTTCTCTGAGCTTCTGTAAGGCTTTCCTTCTAAAACAAAGATTATTATTAAAGGATAAGGGTGATTTTCTGGATTTTTCTTATTGTCAACAAATCTCATGAGCAGAGCCAAACCAACTATTAGGAAGCCAAACCAACCATCAAGAATAACACAGGGTGGCTGTCAGAAACAAGATGAAATAGTACAGAAAACATGTGCACATGTGGTTCTACAGCACCTCAAAACCCTGTCAGAGTTACATTTCAACAATTCAAAAGCATAACGATTTTTAATAAAAGGTTCTCCAACTGTCTGCACCTTTAAAATACTCATTACAAAACCTGTCTGTCAAACTGGAAGAATTATAAAAGATGATCCTAAGGTATTAAAAACATTAAAGTCCTCTAAGGCTCTTCAACCATTAATTAAAGGTTGTTAGATTATTGATGCAACGGAGTCCCCTTTACTCAACTGTAAGGCTTTACCTTACTCAACAGTTAATCACCAGTATGCTCATGTGAATTTGAAGTTTGAAGTGTGAACTGATCCACAAAACTCCCAAGGCAGCCTTCTCCCATGTATAGAGGTTGGTTTGTGGAGGTTGAAAGACAAATCAAATGTATCTAAACAATTTTTAGAACAGGTGGTAACTCAAGAATGAGGTGCAGTTTTTTCGAATGATGCCCATTGACCACAATTCTCCCGAAAATATGTGTAAAATCTGTGGTAATAAGTTGAAATGAAGTCGGTTATAAAGATTGCAAAGTCGACGAGAAGACAGAAAGAGGGTTAGAGAACCAAAGCCAAAGGTGAGTCATTAGTGTAATACTGTTTACACAGCGTCTCTGATTGTCTCGATACCAGCTCTCCTGTATCATATCTGCAGTGTGATCTTTGCAAAGTACCTCATATTATTTCCTTTAAAAAAAAAAAAACTCAAAACAAATGTACTTTGTAAAACATCTACAGCAGCCTTGAGTTGATGTCAGAGTGCCGTTGGTCTGTTGTGCAAAGAGGCCCTCTGGTGGTCCATGAGGGTCACAAAAAGCCAGCCTCAAAAGAATGACTCTGCATCCATAAAGAGATGCCAGAGTCATATAGAATAATTTAGGGTGACACATCATATATATGTTACAATAATCATCAAATAAATGTGTTTTTTTTTATATTAGAAGGCACTGTAATAAAACATGTATTACTTATGAATCCAGTGCAATAGACTTTGTATACAACTCAAATTAATCATTAAAACATCTAAAAACAAGGTTTACACTATAAAACAATGACATATCTAATATATATATATAGCTAGAGGAGATTATGTAGAATTAAAAGCTAAAGCATGTTAATGTAATTACTTGTGACAGATTATATATCTGCATATAAGCGTATTAATAGATACCATAATAGATACATAATAGAGCCTATGTAAAAGGGTTGAAAAAGGTATAAATCATATATTTTGTTGACCTGTGTGTTTTTCTCTGGATTACCTTTAAATTGAAAAACTTCTGAATGGCTGTTGGTCCACTTTGAAATAATGGAAAATATGCTTGTCTAGCCAAAATTGAGATTCAATATTGTTAAAGGAAATATGCTTGTTTTCTAAACTCAGATGAAGGATAGGGATTAAACAACATAAACACTGAAGTCTGGAGCGAGCTAGGCTAGTTTATTCCCTGTTTGAGTATGATAAACCAAGCTAATATCCTCCTAGCTTCACATTAAGNACACACACACACACACACACACACACACACACACACACACACACACACACACACACACACACACACACACACACTTCATTCTCTGCAATAAAGACAGTAAACATGTTTCAAAATCAAAAAATCTTTTAAAAAGTTTGAAATATGGTTCTTATTCAGTTTAATAATGGCAGACACTTTTAAAAAAAACTATTTATACCAGATATTTTATTCATGACACACATTTTATTCATGCGTGACCTTTTATGACAAATTTTGACAGCAGCTTCAAATTTGAATGTCTTTGGTTTTTATTGTAACTTCCTGCGGACTCATAGACTACATATGAAAATCTGACAGACACATTGTACAAATCAATATTGAAATACTGTATCTGGTGATGTAGAGGTGAAGCAATACTATTGCAGGGTGTGAACAGATCATTATAAACCTTTATTGGGCGAGTAACTATATTTGGTAACTTCTGTAAACATCCAAAATAGTCTCTCCATTTTTTTTTTTTTTTTTTTTTAGAAAACCCTTTAGCCATAATGTAATCTAATTAACCTTGATTTGCTACATAAAAATGAAAACATCTGAAAAAAATTCACCAAAAAAAAAAAAAAGAAAAAAAAGAAGGTGTTTCATCGAGTGGTTTATAAAGGGTTAACATGACATCTTAGTCACAGATGTAGATCATGAATAACAGTATAACTATCGTAGCTCCAAAACAATTGGAACACCTGACTGGGAAGGGATTTGGGATATTGGGAAATTAGCTGCATTCAGTTATTACACGCTGGCTGGTAACTGATCCTCCGTAGAAGCCGAACAGAGCGCACAGGGTGAGTCGACTGCAGCATACTGCACCACACAAGGAATGTCGAGACTCCGGTGTGGTTTCTTAGCAACAGTTCACAGTGGGATACCTCTCCCTGTCATGCACTATTCAAGAATATTTTAAAAAAAAATCTAGTTTGATACTGTACATGAGTGTAGATGCGTGTTTAAACCCCAAATAAAGTGCACTGGCTGATTAAGTCTTTGCATTCATCTACAAAACATTGCTGCCCTTGAGCACACACACTCATAAACACATGCTACATTTGTAACTAGTGTCCTGATTCATAGCTTTACAGTACAATCCTTTTAAAAAAATGACTGATTTATGAAAATCACAGTACTCACACAGGTCTCTGAACCTCTTTAAACCCCCTCACAGTATGTACCAAAACCCCTCACAGTATGTACTAACTATCAGTCAAGCTGCAGTACTTCATCACTGCAACCACTTCAGCGTTGGTTATGATGTATGGTTTTTTTTTTATATATTGCCTGCCGCTGATGTTCTTGATGGAGATGGGTGGGGTCGGTGTTGGAGGTCAGCGTGGCTGTAGATGACCCTGGTGGAGCAAAGAAAAGCCAGTAGGCCGAAGCAGCAGGCGGATGCCATGTAAGCCCTCACGCTGTTGGCCAGCTCCACTATCTCACCAAGGCACATTGCTGGCATCACCTGCAGATAAGCACAGAGAGAGAGAGAAGAAGAAGGATTAAGGATGACATTTTAAAGGTGTATTATGCAGGATTTGTCAGTTGATGTTTGAAATTGGGAGAGGGAAAGAGAGAGAGCAGAAGTGGCAGAATGAGCTAAAGAGTGAATGAAGTGATTGAGCAAGAATAAAGCTGTGACTCAGGTAAATAAAACATTATTTTCTGATTGAATAATGGTCATTTTTGTGCGTGCGTGTGTGCGTGTGTGTGTGTGTGTGTGTGTGTGTGTGTGTGTGTGTGTGTGTGTGTGTGTGTGTGTGTAGCCCTCTCTCAAATAGACAAGACCTACTGCTCTTTATGCATTCAGGACACATTGACAGAGAGCAGAGCAAAGCAGAGAACAAAGGGGAGACAGTGAAGTAACCTGGTTGCTATGCTACGAGTTCTGACCTCACAACCTAATGCTCAGTTATTGTAGTAGTTTATAAGTAATACTTGAGAGTGATTACTTATTACTTAGTGATTAGATCAAGATTATATTTGGGCTGCAAATATGGGCCCCAAGGGGTGTATTAAACCCATGTGGGGGCTAAACGGAATGCTGGCTGGGCTATACATTGTTGTTGTTGTTGCTGTTTAAGGAAAATTCTGTGTAGTGTACCTTTAAAAATAGCTAATCAGGATAATTCCTGTGTGTTTAATCTTTAATTTCTTTTAGTATAAATTACAATAGTTTCATTCAATGAGGAAAAAATAACCTGTTTCATTTTTAACACAAGTACAGTCAAAATATAATTCTGTTTTACTGGCCTGATAATTGAATGAATGAATTGAATTTTCCTTTAGTTCAACATAATAACTCAGTATGGTTGTGTTCAAGTTAGCCTATTTCTGCTTGTGAGAGGTTTTTCAGTGTAATTTACAGTCAGCGTGGAAGCTGCTGTACAAGTGGCCAGGGCACTTAAGAGTTATGTCTGTCTATCTTCTTATGGTGTGTTTAGACAGATTTGTTTAAGAGCTTACAAGCAGAGGTGACTCTCTCTCTCTCACACACACACTCTTACAAACTGAACATAAATCTTCAGGCGTACAGCACACCACACATCTTTTTGTGAGTGTGTGTGATAGGCAAAGGCTTAGTTTGGTTTAGTTTATTTTGTTTAGCACACATTGACATTAATGGTGCAAGGAGGGAACAAAGCCCAATGGGCTTGTACAAGAGTTCTACTCCTTTTCAAACACATCCAAATCCCAAAAGGCCACACAGTAACAGAGCAAAGTTCATAAATACAAAAATCAACATTTCATTTTTTTCAGTTGTTGCAGATATTTATTTAATTTTGAGAAGTTCACTGAAGGAGTTGTCAAGTTATTCAGGAACTATGGTGACAGCTTGAAGGCATTGTGTGAGTGACTTTAAATGTTTGCTGAATTGTCAGTTCTATATACTCTACAGGAAACAAACCCGTAAATGCAAATATAATAGGATTTGTATATTGTTAAAGATCTAGAGCCTGATGTTCTGGCCATAGCTGAGTGGTCCATTTGTATGGATTGTATTTGCTCTGATTACATATACTATAATCAGGCTCATGTGTCTGTTCATATTGTACTGTGTTTGTCATTTGAAAAAACAAATTCATATTCCATTACCTGTGAAAGCAAGTAAGCACTCTCCAGTATCGCCATGTCAAAACACAACCCTCTTTTGGAGACTGATTCATCTTCGTCACTTCCTCCAGCAAACAGTGGCCCAACAGAGGTGTCCGCTCCAGGTAAAGAGAGGAGGGTCTTAGTGAGCGGTGGTTCATCACTGTCGCTGAACTGAGGGAGTCTGGGCTTGGATGAGGTGAAAAAAGCCTTGAAGAGAAGATGATGAAAGGTGTGCACATAGAGACAAGTACTAAAATGTAGATGTTGTCACTAGTTGTCAGATAAAGATTGTAGAATTAGTATTTATTCAGTATTCTATAGTGAAAAAAAGAGTGTGAATGTGTGTGGTGGAGAGACTAACTTACCTGTGTGTCAGAGTGATAAAAACACAGCAGCGTGTATGGTATGACATGCAGAACGCTGATTGTATATCCTGTCATGGCTACCATAACAGTGATGATTACCACACTGTCTGAGATGCTCATGGTGATGGTGGTGAGAACCAGCATAGCCGTGCTACTGATGTACACCGCCCTGGCTCCCAGCAGAGCAACCCAGCAGTCCATTAGCATTGAACACAACACCGACACCACGCACTGCAGGAAGAGTCCCAGACTGGCCACACGTACACCTGGATGAAGAAAGGAGACGTGCATGAGGTTGAAATAATCTCTCTGAAGTTCAACCTTGAGTGTGCACAGACAAAGAACCACTTACTCTACCTTCATCATACTGCTTCCTTTCCAGCGTCCCTGGATCTGCGCTCGGCACCCCCTGGTACAATCCTTCCCCCATGAAGTCGACGAAAAAAAGCATGAAACTCATCAGTGACATCCAGCTGCATATCTCAGCCACAAACAGTCTCCATATGACCGCCGGCACGTGCACACATGCCGCATACACACGAGGTAGTGCTGACATACAGGCTGATAGGCAGCGGCCCAGAGTGACGTGGAAACACTGCGGCCTGGGGAGGAGGTAGTGAGGGCAGCATCTATTGCTCCAGCTTTTCAGACTCCTACAGCTGAGTGCTATCCTATCACCTCCTCTGGATACTCTCTCCTCTGGGATGAAGGCTGTGGTGATGAGGCAGCCGATGAAGAGTACGGTGAGTAGGCTGTAGATCAAGGCCTTCTGACCTCCAAGGTATGTTGCCAAGGGGGCTTGGCTCCAGTCTACTGCAGGGATCAAGAACCTGAGTGCAGAGTAGAAGACAGTGAGACAGTAAAAATCCAAATATTTTACCTGATTATTATGATATTTATGTGTAGTGTCTCATGTCTAAATTAAGTTTTTTTTGTTTTTTTTTTTCATTTCTGGCAGTTGGCAATTAATAAATGTTTAAATGCAAATGTAAAAATAGTGAAATATTGTTGGTGGACATTCAGATTTACAATTAACATCTATTAATTAACACACTTTTTTAGAGTTAGAAACATGAGATCAATATTTGCTTATGCCATGAAGACACAAATGAGGTGATAATGGAGTAAAAAAGTGAAGACAAGATGAAACTAAAACTACAAACAGTTATGAGCAGTGGACAAGCCTTCGATGCAACTCGGACTCCACACCTCGTGGAGCGCCAATTTGACACAAAGCCTTTGGACGACGTCTAGAACAAGTGAATGAAGTTTGATGGCGATAGCATTTACGTTGAAAGAAATATGTAACAATACTTGCTTTGTAACAAATGTTGTTTATGATATGAAAATGATGAAGGAAACCACTGACACCATCTTGCTTTTTATACACACATACCAACCCCTGTGGGACTTCAGACACTACACTATCATAAAAACATGTTTAAATATAACTAGCACAAATTTTTGTCACAATTCTTTTAAAACTTTCAGATGAGGGGCATGTAGGGAGTGTATGTGCCAAGTTTCACGCAGGTCGGACAAAATCCCTAGGAGTATCATATTTTTTTAGGCTATAAAATGCACTGAATTATAAGGCACAACATCAATGAACGTGTCTATTTTCATACATAAGGTGCACCGGATTATAAGGCGCATTATGTGAAACAAAACGTGTGTCAGATAAGTCGAACTTTATTCAACTCATTCATAATAACTCTCAACACCTTTCAGTTGTAACACATAAAATACACAACAATACACTCAACATTGAGATCAACAGTAATATTACTGATATGTTCAAGCACAGTACGCATTACTCCGCAAGTCCTCTAACTGCGGTTGCTGTAATGCTCCGCTAATCTGTCAAGTAATGTGGCTCTGAAGTTTACCAAAGTCGTACTAAAACATTTTGACAGATTTTTGAGTGCCGTGTACCACGTAAAATTAGTTCAAGGTCAGTAAGCACAACCAGTATTAATAAATAAGGTGCACTGTCGAGTTTTGAGAAAATTTAAGTGCACCTTATAGCCCAAAATATGGTAGTTCTCAATGTTTAGCGCCTTAGCAAAGAAAGTAGCAGCAGAAGTAGGCGTAGCCCATGTCAGACAATCCAACTGTATTCAATGTGTCAGATATCCACTCACTCACACTGCTGAAGACTCGTGTAAGCTTTACATCAACTTTAAAATGACTGTGTGGATTTTGTCTTCCATCACTTCCATTGTGCTATTCTTTAGCCTCAATCTTTTTTTTTCTCCTAAAGACACTATGTGTAAACTTGTCGTCCTCCAGTGGTAGTAGAAAAAAAGAAGTAATACACACATACAGTAATACACACAACTATTCCCTTTAAAAAACAATGTATCAGTGTGAGAATGTTCTGTTCTATTTGCTCAAATTAAGCACTTTGGGAAACTATGTTGAATATTTTTCACTATTATTTGACAGTTGTTAGTTACGGCCATATTTTCAGTTTCACAGGTCTCTTTCTGTGTATACGTATTAAGCATGCTCCCTCTATGGTTCACCCAAACATACACACTTTTCTTCTTTTTCTCTTGCATAATATTTATGGTGAGTGATGACGGTGTTTGCATACTTTACATTTCAGCCAGAACGCATTCCGGACAACCGGTGATGACAGTTTAGTATGTATTCCTTTGCATGACAAAAAAAAAAAAAAAACAGCGAGCAAAAGACAGAACCAGTTTGGCGATAAAGGTTTAACAAGTGTCTTACCCCAGGCATCCCCCCAGGCTTGTCATTAGAGAATTAACTGAAAATGCTCTGCGGTTTTCCTCCTCCCCAGGGAACAGGTCTGAGAGCAAGGCAAGCAGCAGAGTGAGACAGGCCTGTGGAGTCAAACACAAGACATAAAAATCACAGCGACTGAGTCATCAACATAAATACATTAGCTCAAAAGTCCTGAGAGCATTATTTTACCATTCACTTTAACACTATGAGCTATGGCGTCAAACATGAACACAAAATAATCAGCCAAATTTGTAAAAAGTTTAGGTTATTTCACCAAAGTATTTGTATATTTGACTGTAGTTGGCTTGAAATCATTGAGGCTCAGTTGGAGATGGTTTGCAACTCAATACTCTAACCAGGAATTTAATCAAAAAGTGCTGACAGTTGTGGGGATGTTTGCTTATGTTGCCAGACAAAATACTGACACAATAGTTATGAAGCTGAGTTTTTGAGAAGTTTAAAGGAAAAATGTGTAGCTTTTGAAAGAAGAAATAACACAAGACTCTCTTTTACAAACAAAAAGTTGGATTCATAAGCGATTCAAAACTTGTAGGCCTCATCTATCCATCCATCCATCCATCCATCCATCCATCCATCCATCCATCCATCCATCCATCCATCCATCCATCCATCCATCCATCCATCCATCCATCCATCTAATGGATGCCCAAGCGTGACAAGGGGGCCCAAACAGTAATCAACCAAAAAAAGCAAGACAAGAAAATATGATGAGGCCTAGCTTGCTTTGGGGTCGTTGGGTTTAAACATCAATGTGTATTCTATGTCTGAAAACTGTGGCAGCTGACAGTATGAGACTCAACAAATTAAGAAGACACTTAGGAACCAAACACCACAGTCACGTCAATAAACTAAATTCTTTCAGAAAAAAAAAAACAACGCTTGCAGAAAAAGGATGAGTCACTTCTCATCTCAGTATATGGATACTAAGGAATATGAGCTTTTAGGAGTGTATGCAGTATATACTACCTAGGGCTGTGAAATAGAATACACAGTTAATGTTGCACTGGAGGACAACAGTACAATGCTACTGGGTCAGAGGTGTCTGTCAAATATTACCAGACAAACTTCATCCGTTTTCCTTTAAGACCAGCTTCTAGGTTAAAGCTGCAATGAAATTCGCTCAATGAGAGGCACAACAAGTCACTCTACCAGTGTTCATTGTTATGGAAAGCAAGTATTGTTCTGTTTGGTTGGAATTGGTTGAAGATGTTTCAGCAGAACTGGAAACATTACGTAACAGAACTGAAGTCCTTCTTAGGCTTACTTGGCTACGACAGCCATTTCCACCATTTTCTAAGCTCTAGGAAGATTTTGCATCTAGGGCACTACGCAAGGCTGAAAGGATGCTGAAATGAGGTATTCCCAAATTGAAAAAGGGGCACTTGTTATCTTTGGAGTCACCTAGGAGACCGGGGGGGGGGGGGGGGGGGGGGGGGGGGGGGGG
>JANJYP010090964.1:0-15229 GCA_024605115.1 Rastrelliger brachysoma | reverse complement strand
TACACCCGGCTCTCCTTTTCGCCCCTTCCAAAATAACTCCCTGTCATCATCATCATTTTGGGAACGGCTTTGCTTGAACGGGACTAATTATTTTAAAATAGGAGGAGGAGTGTGATTAAAACGAAAAGATCAAACGACCGACACAATAACGACAGGTGAGTGGGAAAAATAACAGATTCGCTTTTACTGAAGCCCTGCACAGGCAAATTCTGCAGCGTAGGTGCTCATTCATGAGGACAGTAAATCATTTACACTTGTTTTAATGCTATAATTGATGAAAAAAATAAATAAATTAGAGGACTGATCATTACTCGATCAATAATAGTTTACGCGTTTTCGGAATGTGCACTTCGGTTTCGAGCTTTGCGTTATTTGACTTGTTGCATCCGACTTTTTATTCATACTTTTACCTGATTCAATGTCTGCGTTTTACATTCGAAAAGTGCTTTACTTTTTTGTGTCAGTTCCTTTCTATGCAGTCTCGCTTTAGGGAAAGTCTTGTCTATGGTAAGGAAAAATGGAATGCGTAGTTGGCTCTCGTTTATGATGGATAACAGCAAGGTAAGATGCTTAAAATGTAACACTAGAGGGGTCCCGGCCCACGGGGCCGTCTCGGAGGAAGGTTCACGCCGTTATTCACCAGTCCTCCTCTGCGTAATTGGCTGCAGATGCGGTATCCTATGCGCTTTTTACCGCTTAGAAATTGGATGCATTTGGGGAACTTTATGAGCCGAGCCCTGCGATTGCCTGCAGGAGCCGAGAAGACAAAAAAAAAAAAAAAACAGCGGTCCCCTACAAATATTTAAACGGTGCCACGTTCATATATAAGCCCCCTCCTCTTTCTTGGTTAATTTATCATGAGGGGGGAACTGAGGCAGGGATTCTGTGCGCAACAACACTTCAGCAGAAACGTGAAATTGCTCTGTAAAAAGGGGAGACCATCGTGTGTTGTTGCTACAAGTTACTCTGTTCATCATTTTTCGTTTTTTTTTTTTGAATTTCTCTGTCAGGTATTGGCTTAAGATCACACAGGGCCCCTCATATACATCCACCCCTAATTATGCTAAAAATACAGAGTCAAGGAAAAAAGGGTTCCTGGTTGTATATTTATAATCCTGACAGGGCAGAGCATGCATGCTACTGATCAGGAGAAGGATGTCTCATAGGCCTGATTAAGATGTGTTGAACTGTAATGGTGCGTCATCAATGCAAATACAGAGGATCATATAAGTTCATTTGCTTTATCACAGTCTATATAACAGTTTTTTTGCGATGGTATATGCCTCTGCCCTCGTAATAATTGCGCAGGGAGGGAAGGGCTAAAGACACCGTCCTCTAAGTGCCCTTTCACCCTAGACTTTGTAAGCTGCACTTATTAAAGCGAAAAGTGTTTCAATATGTGGTAAGCTTCAGGGGAAAACGTGATGGGGGTTGGGATGGGGCCCACGAACCTCTTCTTCTTACTGCCCAGCTCCTATTGGGGGACTTGCAGTAATTCATCCATGTTACCAGTGGTGTAATTTCCATCTATTGGTGTTGTTAATGTTCGGACAACTGCCATTAAAGCCTACCCGTATCTAATACATCTGACCACTGTTAAAATCGGGGTTATATGAATAAATCCCAACATTATGCGTGCGGTCAGACATACAGCGGGCCATTAAGTAAATTTGGCTTTCTCTTTATTTTGGTGTGGTGACCCCTGAGTGCCCCGTGTATGGAAGTTCACAAAACCAACAGCATTTGGTGGACGTTTGCTGCTCAGGACGTCTGGTGTATCATGAGTAGGCCTAACTGATGACAGCAAGACAAGAAAGGGGAAATTTAAGAATATAATTAAATTTAAATATGTGAAATAACGATGATGACGTTTTTCAGGTGTTGTTAATCATTTCATATCTTCCCACCTTCCCAGGGCCCTTTGGACACTGAGCACCTTTGGGCCTGTCTGTCAAGTAGACATGTTTCAAACTGTTCCTGACACGTCGTCTTACGTAAAGGTAAGACACCACCGTCTCTTCGTGCAGGTAATGTTGTAGGGACAAACTGAGGTCCTTTCATTTTTTATGACTTAGACAAATAAAAGCATGTTTAATACCACCTACTCTCCGAAAATACAATCATTTAATTTACCTAACTGCTCATCATCACAGTCTTCTAATGAATGTTAGAACAGCAATAAGTAATCCTATACAAAGAAAATGATGCTTACATATCCTAAATATGATTGACTGCATTAAAACAAATTGACATATCCGTTTTCATGATCCTTTACATCAAAAAAATAGATTAAATGTCTTTTAAACGACTTAAATTACTTTTTAAAAATATATTACAGGCCATTGTAGCTTAAATACCTGTAGCTTCACCACACTTGCATGTGATTGCCACTTTGTTGTTTTGTTTTTTTTTTTTTCTACTTCAAAAATGCCTTCATGCTTGCAGTGCTTGTTGAAATGTGACTCTGTTGTGGTGTATCGGGGTTGTCAAGATCGATTTGACTTTTTCGTCTTCTATCCAAAAATGGCTTATTATCGTGTTTGACGTCACGACCTCTCTCTCTCTCTCTCTCTCTCTCTCTTTCTCTCTCTCTCTCTCTCTCTCTCTCTCTCTCTCTCTCTCTCTCTCTCTCTCTCCTCCTCCACCACAGTTCTGACAATGTAAATAAAGCACACAGTGCACACATCTGGTTTTCACATGAAAAAAAGAAAAAAAAATGCATCGTGCTACATATGGCGCAGCGTGAATACCTGCAACTTCTAGACATGAAAAACATTTCTTTGTGATATAAACCCATTGTGACCATATAATGTCCCCATAATGTCAAGTTCAACGGGGACTCCACTTGAAGTTGTGTCAGTAAATTTGGTTTGGCTGCATGACGTTTGCTCACATCCATCATAATAATCTGCAGAGGTTGACTGTTCTGATTGTGGCTCATTTAAATGCGCCATTGTGCCGTGGCGAGCTATGGTAATATCTTCATAATCAAGGTATTTTTCTAAGGGCGACTTGTTAATGTTTTGAAGACTTGTTTCCCCTTTGAATAAGGAGTCTTTTCATCCAGCCACTACGTTTGTGCCACTGCAGAGAGACCCGGCGTTTCAGAGCTCAGAACAATTCCTGATTTGTTGTGAGAGAGTTTAATAGCAAGGAATGTTTTAGGAGAAAATATGCTTTTAAATGAGCCTTTATTCTCTTTAAATAAGAGAGGAGGCCAGCAAAGGAGCAGCAGAGGTTGGTGGGACTTGAACAGAACGATCTTTGAGATAAACTGTCAATTTCACAGTGCTTGCGTCCCTGAAGATTCACATACCTTCTTTTATTTGCTGTGGAATATATCTGTTTTTTTCATACAGAGTATATTTTTTATATTGATTTTTTTTTTATTCTACCCGGATTCAGACCTAGCATGTGTTTTTTGCGTGCAAGCTCTGCACTCAATCACTCACATTCAGGGAGATATTGGTCAGAATGTGGCACGCCTCAATACAAAATTTAAAAGAAATATTCTTCATTCAAGCGACTCCACGGCCCAGCATTTGGTTTTGTTTGGTTAAGGCCAGGCGAGACTGGAACTCTCCAATAAAAATAAATCTCAAATTAATTATGGCCTAGAGCGAGGGGCCAGACAGTTCGTGCTTATATATGTGCTGCAGACTCCACTTTTTGCCCTCAGTATTTTGACTCGGGCTGTCTTTTAGCCTGAGAGAAGGAATGATCTGAATACAAGTCTGCAGTCTAATAAACAGCAACTTTATCAGACTCACATAGACTGGGACTATTTCTTCACTGGAATAACAGTACGGCACAAAAAAAAGTGTTTCTCACAACACTCACAAGTTCTCCACGCATCATTTCCCACTTCAGGAATGATGAAATGAGGTCCCGTTGCGCATGAGCAAAGAGTGACCAAATTATGTTAAAAATACAAACCTTTCAATTCATGTACTACACTGTAAAAAATATCTTTTTATGCAAAGTGTAATAAAGATAAAAACATTTATCTTGCACAAATGATGACATATTTTGAGAGTTTTCATGCTAATTTGCTGTGAGACTTATTAGAAATACTTTAATGTTTGAAGCTGAACATTCACTGTCAAGTTGAAATAATTAAAATAACTTATTTACTTTTTTTTTTTCATTTGTTAGGCCTACTTGAGGAATAATTAAATCAGACTGTTTCCCTGCAAGTCTGTGACCAAATTAGCTGTAAAGCTATAGGTTTTCATATAAGCTAAAGAAGAAAGGATGGGTCTAACAATTGAAAGGCAGCTGAACATAAACCCAGTATAGTGTCCGCCCACCTCTGGCTTGTTGCCCCAGCGGAGAGACTGAGGAGCTACTGGCTCGTGGTGTAAGGAAGAAATGTCTGGCTGTCTAGTTCCAGCGTCAAGCCAGATGTTCTGTGGTTTACTGTGTAAACCAACTTGCATCTGTTTATTGGCCTTCCAAAATGTTTGTTACCACTGTATTCATTATGGTCTTGGTAGGTCCTGGACCCCCAGACTTCCTAATGAGCTTTATGAGTGGGATGGTTGCAGTTATTTGAATACAGTGAGGGAATGATCTTGTCTGAGTCTAGGATTTTGGAATGATGCTGTCAGATTAGGAAATCAGACTTCTCGTGAAAACGCGAGGATTTCTGTGTCATTTGAAAAGAATCCTGTAAATTTTCAGCTGTATTTCATTTCACTGCATTTCAATTATATAGTATATACCACTTAAAGTAATTTTGGCTCCTGCGGTAAAGTAGATATAACGCACCTTTTTAGACAACGATGACATAAATCCAAAGAAATGCATCATGGTATAAAACAGACAGGGGCAAAATATGAAGAGATTCCACTGGTGATGAAGCCTAGCTCAAGGCCACATCTTAAGCACCTCTTTAATATGCCACTTCATAAAGTATCTCCCTTGAATAAAAGAATATGAAATCCTCAGACACTGGAATGTATAGAAAAACAAAAAAGGACCAAACCAGCCAGTGAAGAGTTAAACAAGGTGTCTCCCTTAATTACACGAGGCTGAACTGGCCTCAGGCAGGAGAAGCCTTGACCCTTAGCAGGATCCAGATGTGGTGGTCCCAAGGGTGGGGCCCTCAGCCCCACCAGACCCCCAAGTCGAGAGCAGACAGGCTGGCCCTGCTGTCACTCGTTGCGGCTCAATCTCTGTTTGGGCACTCTTAGACGCTCCCCGAGGCAGAACCCTAACACTGCAAAAAATATTCACCGTGAACAACCGCATTATACTCATAAACAACGCAAACAGTTGCAAACTGAATTGAAACCGTCACTTTTCTCCAAAGAAAGATCTTTCTATCAAATGATCTTGCTTGGCAAGGTAGACTGTTCAAGCTTGTTCCAAAAAATCCATGAAACAATCAAAATAGAACAGCGTCAAAGTGAATTTATCTAAATTTAGTTAGTTATATTNTGTGTGTGTGTGTGTGTGTGTGTGTGTGTGTGTGTGTGTGTGTGTGTGTGTGTGTGTGTGTGTGTGTGTGTTTTGTCCTGAATATCAAAATAAAAATGTTTGAAAATGACGTTTTTTGCAGTGTTATTGGTCTGGTCACGTTCAGAGCTGGCTCCATGTCCAGCATTTGCGCTAAAACTATTCTTGAATTGATGAGGGCAATTTCATAGGGTAGACAAAAAGGGGGGGAAAAATACCTATACAGGGGTGGGGGCTGGGATTCTTTTTTCCTGACTGAGAGTAGGAAACCACTGAATGGTAATAATAATAATAATAATAGTAATAATAATAATAATAATAATAATAATAATAATAATAATAATAATAATAATAATAATAATAATAATAATAATAATAATTTGTTCTTCCACCCTTTTCAAGTGCGCTCTGTAAATTCTGGCTGCAGGCTACGTTTCATCCATTCAGTCCAGTGCTGAGCAGCAGACACACGTGTAGACCAGACTCGCTGACTATAGTGCGGTTAGGAGCTGAATGCTTGAATTTTATTAATGGTGTCTCAGAAAACTTCACAGAGGTTTGGTGAGTTGTAACAAAAGAGGGTTGCAACAACTCCTGTCATAGGTGTTCAGGTTTCTCTGCTTTTTTTGATTTAGAGCCCCATCAACTTTCTCTCATGTAGAGATTTTTTTACTGTCAATGCATGTTAAAACCTTAACCCTAATACGACAGGCAATCCACTCATGAATCAATTTCATGGTGTAATATAGAATATAAGAGATACTAGGCTGATTTAAAGATGGACGGAGGCTTGGCCAGATGCGAGCCTGCAGTGTAGGCGTGAACCAAAAGCTCTCTAAAACATGGGATCACATAACTTATCGTGTCCTTCGACAGTAAACCTCCTTACAGAAAACCACAGTTAAATGTGTGCAGAAATAATCCAAATCGGACAAATAGTAAACCCCTCCACACCATCTGTGACATTACTGGGAAAGCAAAAACACACCACTATTCTATAGCAGACTTACACCGCAACGGCTGTGCACAACGCAGGCAGTCATCCTGTAAATATTTCCGACTAGAAAAACATAACAGTGGAGCGAACACTCAATTGTTTTCCCTGCTTATCTCTCTGGGACAGTATCCTGCTTTTTTGAAGGCAGGGCTTTCGGTGACACACAGCTTCCTTCTCAACCTTCTCAACAGTGGTGACTTCACTTCCCAAATTTAGAGGAAAGAAAAAACGCAATCCGGTAAAAGTGTCTCTTTCTCTCCGCCACATACCGGGGGCTGGAATTAATTCAGGAGCGTGTCATGTTTGGGATATTGTCGGGGTCCGCTGAAAATTGCGCAAAATGGACGGAACTATTAAGGTAAGGGTGGGGAACGGGGTGTATGAGTTTGTGGGAGACCGCTTTTTCGGAGTTGCGCCTCCTTTTTTTAAGCAATGGGTTGAAATGCCCCTCTGTGTCCGTCTGAGAGCTGGGACCTCCAATCTGACGACGATGAGCGGCTTTTTTCTCTCGGTTTGAAAGCGGTAACGAGATTTCCTTCTTTTTGCTCTTTCTTTGAAAGTATCCCTTTCCTTTTCCAATAAGCTGCCTGTTTGTGAGGATACGCGACGATGTGGATTCATGACTAAATCAGAATCACGCTTTGGATTTTGGGGACCAAGCGCACAATTACGCACGTCTGGAAAGGCACAAAGGAGAGACTATTTGTTTCAGACCATACGCTGTAGACTGTGATTTCTCATAGGTATAAATAATCCACGAGTTCTACGATTTGGTTTAGTCTGGGCAGCGGGGATTGAGCAATAGCCTCGACTGGATACCGCTATACAATGTGTCGAGCTGCGCAACAGCGGTGTGGCACATCTGTCCGAAGATCCTGTCGTGGGTCAAAAATGCTATGGTTTGGTATTTACACAAAGTAATACTATTTCTCCCTTTGTTGCTGTTATATTGTTGTAACTGTTCTTCCTCCGGTGTCGGACAGAGTTTTGTCAAAGTGTAAGGAAAGCTGTCATTTGGTAACTTCAGCAGTAACTGCACAGTTTGCAACACTTTACACCGCAAGGCTTCACAATGATACCTTGGCTTGCTCCTTATATAGTTACACAACTATTTTGAAACGGTATGTTGATAGTCGAGAGTGCTGGTCTACATTAACATTGGCTACTGGCCCCCGACAGTCAAATTCCAGATGCATTATGGCTGCAGCCACCAGATGTTGAATGGCAAGTCCCTATTAGTTCACTCTGGGATGCGTTCAGTCTGTGTCCCCCCAGTTAACAAGTGTAAGCTTAGAAGAATGCAGCATCTGCATTTACTCTTATTGTTGCTGAAAGGCGATGCGTCTTGTTTTCTTTTGGAAATTTAAAGTAGCGGGTTTGTGGCGGCTGGGTGTGGTATGAGTTTTGGAAGAGTGTAAACGTTGGCCAGACAAAAATGTCAGGCTGCATATAGTCACTTAAATCCCGTCATTCACCGCTCTCAGCGCTGTGATTATTTTGCTATGTATAGGAGAATGAATGCCATGCTCCAAGAGGACATGATTGTACCAGCCTGTATGTTTGTAACAAAAGAAGAAGTTGTGACAATTAATGTAATCATAATTGAATCCTTGGGTGTAAATGACTGATGAAATGAAATGGCTGTTAGCAGCATTCATACTCGCTAAAAGAAAGGAAGGGCTCTCTAGCCACGAGAGCTTCCTGTTCTACACAATCTTTTCCTGACAGGTTTCCTTTTCCTCCTTAAACAAAAGACAGGAATGCCCCCCCTGGGTGGCTCCCGCTGTATGGTTGTGTGTGAACGCCAAACAGACACACGTGTAGTCTGGATGTGGAGATATTGCATATATCCAGTCTGCTCCAGACGCGTCGTGACGCATTTGGGAGATAGACTTAACTGATGTAAACAGAACAGAGGTGGCTCCCAGCAGGTGTCACACTCACACAATGCTTATAACAGTGTTTGCAGCTCTATAGCTGAGCTGTTATTCATTTGATGTTTTTTTTCCTCTTTGTTTGAGGCACTCTAGAAAGATGTATTGTATAATGCAAGTCAAACTTTATGTTTTCAGAATTTTTTTTTAGAAGTTTCAGAAGTTTAATAGAGTTTTGAGTGGCTGTGTTGAAATATAGTAACTAGACAAACTATTCCAAAGTGGCAGACAGCCTTTTTTTCAGAAATTATCTGAGGACATTGTGAGACAGACAGAAAACTGAGAATAACTGCCAGTAGCTCTGACTGGCAGTATGTGTGTTCCCCACAGATACTGGAAAGAAAACACTGCAAATTGGCACTGGTGTGTTGTCCTTTCAGCTTCTCTTCATGAGAGTGGTGTGTTCCTATTTTTAAAAACCCTCCGCAATCTTGATAAGCACAAGCCACTTGCCAGTCATGGTCTCAATTGTGTAGGGTGATATGTCACTGTAAATATAATGTGCAACAGTTATAATAGTTGACTAAGCCCTTATCGGGCTTTAGTGAGACATTCAATCACTCTTCTACACTTTATCATCCACAGACTAGCTGGTGTGCTCTGCTCAGATAGTAAGTCTAACTGCCAGGGTTCAGACTATGATGGATCCCACTGATGAAATCACTGGAAAATCTAATTTTGGCGAGATGGTTAAATGCTCTGGAGAGGTTCAGCTTTTCTATCCCCCAAATTAACCTGAAGTGGAGTATTTTATAAAGTCCCTTAAGTGTGTTTTGTATTTGACCTGTGCCATTTGTTTTCAACTGTGTGAAGACAAATTAATTTCAATATGCAAGAGCTCCTCATCGTAGTGTTAATCTTGAAAATAGGTGCATTTTAATCAGAGGTACTAGAGTATACAAGACAAGTTAAACTCATCTTTAGATTTCACACTTTGCAAATTGTATCCATGCTCTATATTTTTAAACTCTTCCTTCATCTGTGGAATTACAATAGAGGGTACTACAATGCCAAAATTAATATATATTTTTTTTCCAGTGGAAGTTTCTTATAACTTTAGAAAATCAATTATTCCAACGATAATCTCAAAATATACACTCCAAATATGAGGTCAGGTATCTTTTGACAAATATAATAATTTGCAAAAACAGTTTTACGTCTGTTTTTAAACTCTGATTCCCATACTGTCAATTCTGAGTAAAAACATTCATATTTCTTCTATAATGTAGGTTTGAGTGACAAAAAAATCTTGTTTTGATAAATTCTATTTTGTAACAACTGTACTATATGTTACTATCTTTCTTTATGTACACTTCACACAGACTATAGTCAGTGGACAGGTGCACCGATGAAAACTTCTGCGACTAAATAGGATATATGGTTCAGAAAAAGAGATAAATGAAAACATTCTACTTGCATGAAATGTCTTAGAGTGGATTGGTACTGAAGATATGTGAGATCTAGAGGATTTTAAGAGAATGCAAACGGCTACATGTTGGAAATATTGATCAATGAATATCAAGTAGCATTTTTCCCCTGAAGCAGATATGTGGCATTTTGGAATGAAATAATTCAGTCCTCGGGGATTAGACACGTCTCGGTCTAAGCTGTGCCATCAGATCCTATCAGATCCAGATGTGAGTCAGACCCGAGTCTAATCCTCAACAGAGCCATATGACTGTAATGATTTCACTTGATATTCTGACTTATTGTTTTCGGTATTTGTTTGTTTGATTGTTTTTAACAATGACAGATGGAGCAATAATGACATAGACTAGCTCATCAAGTCATTGCTAAGCATCCTGTCAGGCCATCAATCGCTATGATGTTTGTGCCTGGCACTGGTCTGTAATTGTGACATTGCCCGACTCTGTTCACTGTCTAATACTAAGTGGTGACATCTGCATGTTAAAATGTAGCCCATCAAGTACTTAATCCATGCCTTACTTCCAAGACATTACACAAGGAGTATGTTGGAACCACGTAATATCTTGGCCAGCCAAGAGTTTCTGCGTTTGTTTTCTTTAATAAACTTACATTGCTCCAGCTGAGCCACAGCAGAGGGGTCAGTGTAGCAGTGACCCCGCCCTTGCTTCTGTTGAGTCTTCAGCTGTGGAGGGAAAACCAAATCCCAAACAAGACACACACACCAGGGCCTGACAGAGAAGTCTGGGGTCCAGTGACTTAAAGAATATACCGATAATAGGCGAGAGAAAATTATAACACAGTCAGGAATCTAGAAAGTTCTGTTCAGGATGTTTTGTCAGCTCCACAATAAATGTCAGAGTCTCAATTTAAGAATCTTTTTGGTTGTCTGTTTGATCTGTGGACCTATGGGTCATTACCAGTAGAGCTGTTGTATGTATTCACTGATAATGTTAGTAAATCAGCATGGTGGTTGCACCCAAGCTTACAACTCTGCCTTACTCCACTGTGGGCATGATTGAAGTCATCCTAACATCAACAGGAAGCTACAGTTGCTACGTGGGTTGTATACACAAACTATTTAGGATGCCAGACTGCGATATGACCCATAACTGCACATAATTACTCTAAACAAAAAAAATACTCAAGAGATTAAAAATTTTGACATCACAAGTTTCTGGGTAGTGTCAAATAAGGGACTGACATTGGAATTTTTGTGAATGTGTTCTTATCATCAAATAGTTTGACATTAAAGGAAATACACTTTTTCACAGTGTTGCCAAAAGCAGACAAGAGAGATGCCACTCTTATACCTGTGCTGTAAATATGAAGCACACTTAGAGATAGTTAGCTTAGCTTAACATAAAGAACACAGTGGGAAACAGCTGGACTGTGACTGTTCACAGGACTGATCATCTCTAACATATATCTTATTTTTTAAAATCTGCACTGAATTAAGAGGTGTGAAGTTATGTGGCAGGCAACCAACAGAGACTGCAGGAAGTCGCAGCGCCTGTTTAAAAAGTTGCCTGGCACATAATAACCACGTAAAACTACAATTTGTGCTTTTCATGTAAAATAGATACAGGTAAGTAGAGGTGCTAGTGCATGTGTTTTATACTACCTATGGACAGAGGGAGACTAACAGTTGCCCCTTGCTCCCAGTATTTATGCTAAGCTGAACCAATTGTCTTTAATCCTTTAAAGTGTATATTGGTTAGGTTGTACATGGCTTATTTGGAATTTGCTCACATAACTTGTAACTTAAGTGAAGAAAGACATACCAAGTATTTGTTCTTTCTACTTACAGGAGGCGCTATCAGTGGTGAGTGAAGACCAGTCCTTATTTGAGCCTCCATACGCTACTGCTGCCCCACTCCCCAAGACAGACATGACTGCATCTGGCACACAGGACTACGGCCAGACCCACAAAATCAACCCCTTACCCCCACAACAAGAGTGGATCAACCAGCCAGTGCGGGTCAACGTCAAGAGAGAATATGAGCACATGAATGGATCCAGGTATGGCAACCACCTCCTGTGACTTATATTTTTCAGTCATGTGAAATATTACTTTTTTTTAAAAATCTGTTTTTACTAGACATATTAGACATTTGGTGTTCGTTACTACAACTGCTACTATTGTTGTCATTTGTCATTCAGCAGGCTAATTCTTTACCACATCTAACCTTAACTTTTGCTTCTAATCTTCAACATACTTGGCCCTGTCCAGCGAATGACTTAAATAGCTCATGCCAAAGTCAATGGCTGGAAAGGAAAACCAACAACACCCAATTTATCTGCTGATAATATTTTTACAACTCACACTGTGTGTGTTTNGTGTGTGTGTGTGTGTGTGTGTGTGTGTGTGTTTGTGTAGCAGGGAGTCTCCAGTGGACTGCAGTGTGGGTAAATGTAATAAGCTGGTGGGGGGTAATGATACATCTCAGATGAACTATGGAAACTACATGGATGAGAAGAACGCCCCTCCCCCTAATATGACCACCAATGAGAGAAGAGTCATTGTACCTGCAGGTAAGATGACCTCTTTTCTTTTTTTTATTCTTCATATCTGGCATAGTATTCTTACACTGTTTATGCATTTTTTAAAAAATGTATTTGTTTAGCAGGATCTCAATTAAAATGCATCAATACACTGCATATGAGAAACAGTCAGACAATACAACCATCATACCGCTCACATCAAACCTCAGTTCCCCTCCACCCTACATATCACCTCATACCCGCACTAAACACTCTCAGCTGTAAAAGAAAATCACTCTAATAACAACAATGATAATAATACTGACAATAAACAGAGAAAATAAAAAAGCCAAAACAAAACACCATTTCTACCAGGAAGGAAAGCACCCAGGCAAAAAATTAAGGAAAGAAACACAACAGACTCAAACAAAACGAAAGAAAATAAGATCACTATGAAAGTCCAACAACACCAGAAAACAATAAGACCAAGAGACATACAGTCAAACAGCAGACAAAAGTTGATAGGTCATTTATCCTAAAAGAATCCACTTTTTAAGTGTGTTTTAAAACAACTTTTGCTAGTCTGCTGTAAATGTTTTATGAGTCCCATTTTTATATAGCTGGTTCATGGGGTAAAGCATTGTTCCAATGTTTTATGTCACCCGTGGAAGCATGGCTGAATGTGTGCAGGTAGAGATGTGTGTTTGTCTGCCAGACCGATATATTTCTTCTCTGGTTTCACAAACTGAATTTTGAAATACAGCACTAGTCAGAAGTCAGTTCAGGGAGGAACAAGTGTAGTTTCAGGGTTGAAGCCTGTAAAAAAGTTATTTTAATGTGAAAGTTGATTACGTTGTTACACTTGGGCCACAGAGCCAAAGAGAATGACTATATTTTCCCAAAAATGAGCAAATGAAATTCATAAAATCAAATGGAGCCTTGGTAGATTTTCCATTGTAAAGGTTATTAAAGTGTTAGTGCTAAACTGATGCAAAAGGCCACTCATCTATTAACCTAATAGGAGCCACTCCTTAACCACTAGTGGTAAGTTTGGGATTTGGTTTCTAGATTGACTTTGCAGTATATTTAACATACTTTGTTTTTTGTTTGAGTCTATTTTATTGCTAGAAGGAACAATATACGACATACTACAAATGTTAAACAATGAGAGCACAGGACTTCAGAATGAATACTGTGAAAGATGATTTACCTGAAACTTTATATGAGTCATCCCACTCCAGTAAATCCTTCTGTGGTTAAAATAAGACAAAGTTTTATTTACTATGCGAACCAGGTCTGCTACTGATATAAAATTCTGTTTCCAATTTGTTCATTTCTCTCCCTTTCTTCCTCTATCCTAGTGAGATATGAAACTCTCAACTCTGTCTTCATGGCTGTCTATCAAGAACCAACTCTTCTTTTCTCATCTTGCAGACCCGTCATTGTGGTCCCAGGACCATGTGCGCCAGTGGCTAGAGTGGGCTATCAAGGAGTATGGCCTGGTTGAGATCGACACAGCCATGTTTCAGAACACAGACGGCAAAGACCTCTGCAAGATGAGCAAGGATGACTTCCACCGGCTCACTACCATGTACAACGCCGACGTGCTTCTCTCTCATCTCAATTACCTCAGGGAAAGTAAGTATACTCTGAGAATTGGTTTTAAGAATGGACTGGGAAAATCAAGGGAAATGAATGATTGATCAAGTCAGGGGCCAAGACTCCAACAATTCTGAAATTTGATCAGAAGACTGAATTCTGTACGAGTGCTAGCACGAGGACACTCATTTTGTTGAACTTTGCTCTATTCTTACTGTTTGTTCTTAAGTCAAAGTCTGTACATGCATCTATTTTTGCCAAAGAAAAGAAGTCATAATCAACTCACAGTCAAGACACAAGCCTCTTTTCATACACTTTTCTTTATTTTTGGATGAGAAGTGAGAGGAAAAAATGCCAATCCTGGGCAAACAACATGACACTTTTTTTTTTACCGCACTATATTCATATTACCATCAATAAACAATGAAATTGCTTTCACTGGAAACTCATTTCTCCATAATGGCTACCCAGCCTTAAACAGAGCTATGGAAACCAGGAGGGTTTCTTTCCCTATCAAGATAACCATCGACTGCATCCCCCACTACACTTTGCAGTGCCTTATTCCACATGGTCCACAGAAAGATGAAGCCCAGGTGCATTGCCTCAGGAATCACGCTAGGCCTGTGTGTTCAGCACAGCAAAGAAAGTTGATCTGCAATTTGCGATGGAGGCAACTAAATTTGAGCCTTTTACCTTTGAAGAGGTTCTTGGCGTAATCCTGCTTCATATGTTTCGGTGGGGAAATGAAGCCAATTTTCTTAAGCAGTATGCAAATGACATTTTAATATAAGATCTAACATCTGGTGTTGGTGAAAGCTTAAATACGCTGCAATGTCCAGTTCAAACAATAGGTATGCCCACTGCTTACCTTAAAAATAAGCAGATCTTAAGAATATGACTATTGGAAATACAGAAACTCCTTTGTCCCATCATTGAATACTTTACATTCTAAGCTAAAGAATAGTAAGGGCTGCCTGTGCTGCTGCTGCAGAATATCATGACGCCACGTTGGGTGGAGTGACTGATGGCTCAACTAAATTTTAAATTGCTCCCAAAAAATTGTGATGGGCCTTGGTGTGATGTAATGGGAACTGTATTTTGTGGGTGTCAACAGTTTTCTCTATGCACAGCGTCTGGGCAGAGAGAGATGCTTGTCATGAGTATAACAGCCTCATTGTGCCGCGCTGCAGCGGGTGGATCTGTCTGACCGCCACTGGGCACACTCCGCAAAGCAGTTTTCATTATGGCCACTGGCTACGGGACTTAGCCACGGCTTAGGCGTGCTGCACCGCGACTCTGCCCAATGCTGCCCTTTTTTTGATTTAGACCT
>JANJYP010090884.1:0-11169 GCA_024605115.1 Rastrelliger brachysoma | reverse complement strand
CGCCAGCAGCATGGCTTCAATGTAAAAGCAAAACATAACATTAGCGTTAGGGTTGCGGTGTCCATCCGAGCCTCGATAAGATTATTCACCCAAGCAGCTCTGGGTGTTTTGAACCTTGGTTCCATTGAAATGTTGAACGCGTGGAAAGCAGCAGACTCACACAGTCTAGTAGAATGCCCAGTCTCGATAAACACATTGACCAACAATTCCTCACACTTGCGGTGCTCTTGTGTATTTACCAACCAGCGCATATCAAGTCGCTTGTGGAAACTCTCCGTGAGTGTTAGCTGGCCTCCACTCGGGGCCCCCGTGTTGCTGCTGCCTGGCCGAGGATTGGCAGCTGTCTCGGGGGTGGGAGGCAATGCTGGGGCGGCGTCTTTTACCTTGTTGAGGTACGCTTGGTTAGCCTTTTTATGCGAGCTTTTCAAATGGACTTTTAGGTTTGTGGGGTTTTTCCCTTTGATTAATGCCCCGCATGTCCTATTATCATTCTCTACAACAAGGCATTTGCTCTTATTGGAAACAGAGTCATACTCAAAATAATCCCAAATGGGACTCTGCCGCTTTCTTCCTACTTTAGCCATCGCCATGTTAACTTGCAGGTTGTGTTTTGGCATGTCTGAGGGGCATGTTAAAGTGGCACAGAGTGAGACTGCAGGTTAGGAGGAGGAATAGATATATGAAAATAGATTGGACATCCACCAAAAATAAATTGACAAAGACGAAAATGAAGGAGATTTTCTTATAATTTTAGTTTATTTTAGTTAGTTTTTTAAACACGCAATACCATTTTAGTTTAGTTACCGTTTTTTTAAAAAGCTTAGTTTTTATTTTTATTTCAGTTAACGACAATGTTTACTGAGATGTTAACTGAGACCCTGCACATCACAGGGGTTGTCACATAGAGCCAAAGTTTAGGCCATTGACTTGTGGCCAAAACCCTTTGGTCTGTTTGGACAGAGAGAGTGCGAGAGAGAGATGAGATTATGGCAAATGAAATGTAGAGAAGGATATGGTCTTTACATCTCTTCAACGCTAGTTTGATATAATGTATAACATTTTTATGTAATCCAGTTTGAGTTTAGTAGAGTCTGACAACTTAACAGAGACTTCCTGACTTTAAGTCCCTTGTATAGATCAAGCGCCTAAATGCGAGATACCATAACACCACAACTTGACTGCATCTTATATTATGCTGCACAAAGCTCCATCATGTGATAGACAGTGTTTGAGACAAAGAATGAAAAAGGATGATGAGGTCCAAACAGTTTTTAAATAGTCACATAGCAGCCACATGAGCTGTGATCTCCAACTCACACAAGCCTGCGTTCAGCACTGTCACCTGAAGACAGGTGCCTGTGGATACAGGTTAAAATAGAAGACACATAGAGAGGGTGAAAGGAAAAGAAAGGGGAGAGAAGTATTGGTGTGAAATACTGAAGAGAGGATGTGAAATAGGAATATTGGAGAGAAAGGCTTTTAGACAGTTGAGTACAGACTAAAATAGACACAATAATTCAAATATCAAAGGACAGACAGCAGTAAAAGAGCATTAAAGAGGTATATTATGAGCTGCCTATAATTTACAATGTGCGTCATAATTGGCTAAAATATTTACCGTAAATTTTATACATGGATCTGGGATTTCAAGTCCTCTGTAATCATGAAAAAGCATCAATCAAATTTCCATGTAGGTGAATCTTATTATCTTTGCCACCATGGAAACTGCTTGTGATAATGGCTTGTTTTGGCATCGCCTTCAGTCAAAGAAAACATGTCAAAAAGTAATTTGGACTGAGCCAAGTACACAGAGAGAACAATGAAAACCTTCCATCTGTGAGGAAAGTGACTTAAGAATGGTTGAACTCATTGTGTGTGTGTGTGTGTGTGTGTGTGTGTGTGTGTGTGTGTGTGTGTGTGTGTGTGTGTGTGTGTGTGTGTGTGTGTGTTTTAATATCCCTATAGGCATGTGTGCACGTGAGCATGCATGTGCCCATGCTGCTGCACGGCGCAGACGTGGCCAAGCATGAGATTGGGCTGCTAATCACAAACACGTGGCCACTGATCCTTATATTCCATTTTCTTTTCTCCTCTTCTTTCACTCCTTATCCCTCTTCTTCTCCTCTCTTCTGCTCTGTCTTGTCTCTCTTTGCCCTCCATCACATCCTCATCTCCTCTTTTTTCTCTCTCTCTCCCTCTCCATCTCATTTTCCCTCCATACACTATTTTCTACAGTTACATTCTCAATCCCACACTCCATTTTCTCAGCCTGTCCCCTTTCTTTCTTCCTAGACCTCATTATCTATTTTTAATTCTCTCACATTGTCACCCTGATACATACTTTTCCAAGTTTTCCCAAAAGTTTTTAAAAAGTTGCACTCTGTCCCTCCATATTCAAATGAAGGACATCACAATTGCAGTACAACTGTGCTGTGACTTGCTATACAATTAGCCAGATCCCCCATCCCCCTTTCTTGCATTGCTTTTCACTCTCTGTCATCTTGCAAAGTTGTTTGATGTCTCTAGCCGTTGCAGTCAGCCATCGATAATGGCGGTCCGCTCCTAATTAAATTACTCTTGTCTCCATCCGCTCCCTTTGCTCCATGACAGAAAGATGAAGTGCTAGCAGAGGGCTAACCAGCTGTTTTCTCTCTGCTGCCTTTTTCCGGCGGACTAGCATCTTAATTAATTAAGATGTTATACTTTGTGTTAATGTGGTTTTCGTATGAAAAGTGGCAACTTTGATAAACACACTGTCACATGTACTCTCGAGTGCTGGAACACATACATAAAGGTGTGCACACACAGGCATGAAGGAGTTTAAATGCACAATAACAAATTATGTTATGTGTCCGCACCCACCTACACACTCTCCCACGCTGACAGTGAGACAGAGAAGAGATGTTCTCTTGTTTGATGCCCTGCTTTGCCACTGTCACTTTCGTTTGTATCTCATGCCTGTCACGAGCCGCTCATCACTCTTCCAAAATCACACTCAGAACTTAAGTATTTTACTTGAAAATGTGTCCCCCTCTGTTTTTTGCACAATGTCTACACAGTGGCAGAGCAGCAAGCAGCTTCAAGTCTTCCATCTGTTTTTACTAAACAGGACACATGCAGGCGCAGCATTGAATATAGCTCACACACGTTTCAGCAGTGCTCAGAGCCCATCGCACAATCACTGTTACTCTCACACATGTAAAACACAGTTAATTGAAGTGTAAAATATGATTCAGGTTGCAGTTATGTACACACACTGTAAGGCATTATATTGCATGTGCAGTTGTATTGATTAAAATAGAAGTGTATGTTCCTTTTGACGTGAGGAAGGCAGGCAACTGAAAAACATGGCTTAAAGCTCATGTGTAGAGAAGCTGTTAGAAACCTTTATTTCTCATTTTGCACTCTCACTTTTACTTGTTCAATCCCCCTTTTTGCTGTATTACTCTTTCTCACTCTATAACTACTCTCTAACTCTTTCTGCCAATCTTTGCTTTTTTCTTCTCTCTTTTTTTCTATCATCAGTACAGTGAATAAAATCCATTTACCCAGTCAGGCATTTGAATTAAAACCCACCTTTTTTATTTCCCTACTGTGCTGTAAAAGCTAAGATTATCTTTGTCGTTATTATGAACACGTTCGTTGTCACTTCAGTTCGTGGTTCACATTTAAATTTGGTATAGATTATACAGTACATGCATACTATATGTATGTTTTCACATTCAGTCCCCAGGGAGGATGGATAACCCTGCGACTTGTCAGGTTAGATGAGCTCTGATCATCTGTATCTCAAAAGAAACAACAAAGGAGGGAGTCAACCTGACAGTCTAACAGGAGATGAACAGAGGAGAGAAGAGACAGTGGTAAGATTTGCTGAGGCAGTGGTGCGCTGTTTGATTCGAGTTCAAAGCAACCAAAAGGAGCTTTCATATCTTTGCTTGTGGTCTGGTCTAATGACACATAGCCGAGGGTTTCTTGAACAGTGTGAATTGAGATGTGTGAGTATGATACAAGAAAAAAAATTCACACGTTGCATCAGCTGACATTTTCAAAATGCAGCCATTTTTGGATATGTTTCCCACCAGGCACCCGGTTTCATTTTCTCTATATTATGTTCCCCTGTCTTTCCTTAGTCAGCATGTTAACACATCTGTCTACATTCTCAATGAGTTTTAATGCATGTTCCTTGTTATTGGTTTTTGTGGGAAATGGGCAATAACTAACTTTGTATTGCCTCTTCATCTGCAGTCTGCAGATACTGTTTCTGTATTAGTACATGCACAAACACATTTATGCGTGAGAATGTTTTTGGTCACAATCAGTAAGAATATCAGTATGCTTCCACTATAACACAGTCTGTGTACTGCTGCTACAGTCCTGGGTTATCTAAGTCATCACAGATAGCTTAAACCTTGTTTTGCAAGCTTGGAGAAACCCCAGCCATGTTTTCAGGCCTCAGTTGGCCCCTTTTATCTCAGAAGGAGTCTCTCTGTGTGAATTCCATTTGGTCAGTGGAGACTTGTGAAGGGCACCACACAGGGACATTTTCACCAAGCTATAGCACATGAATCAGATTTTTGCACTGTCAATGTGAAACAGATTTTAAGCCATTGCAGAATGGGCTAATGAATTTCTCTGCTGTATTATTAATTATCTGACTCACTGGGGCTGTAGCTGATAATTATTTCCACTATGAGTAATCTTTATTTTTGTGTATTTGTAGTATTCCATTTAGTTTAGTTTAAAAAATGTTTTTTAAATGCACATGGGCACTTCCCAGAAACTTCCATCTTTGTTAACAACAGTCCAACACTACTCGACAATATCATATAAAGATAATCATATATCTAAAATATTGTAGACTAATTGATTAACTGTTTATGCACTGACTCATTCATTGTTTCATTATTTAAGTGTGCTTCCGTGTACAATTAAAAACAGGTTATCCTTTGTCCAAAACAGATACTTCCTTTATTCTCGCTTTCTTCCACTTAGATTGTACAATTATCTTTATGTTTTCTAAGATTTATCTCCTGGTCTTTTTCTCTGTTGGTTTTCTCCTTTTCTTCGTCTCCTCTACAGAGGTGGTTTCTTTGTCCTTCTCTGCTCCCCTGTTCTTTCCCATATCCTCCTTCAGCTCCTCTTCTCCTCCCCGAACATCTGTGTGTGTGACAGGCGAGAGAATGGTGACTGTCCCACAGCACTCCTCCCCTCCTTTTTCTCCTGCTGTTTTTTTTCCACCTCTTTTTCTGGAGTGACTGTGGCTCAGGAGATAGAGCAGGTTGTCCACTAATCAAAAGGTCGGCAGTTCGAAGCCTAGCTCCTCCAGGGTATATGTTGAAGTGTCCTTGGTAAGATACTGAACTCCAAATTGCGAGTGGTTGTGTGAATGGGTGAGTGCTGATTTGAATCAGTGTGTGAATGGGTGAATATTGGCATGTGGCACTCAAAATGCTTTGAGTGGTTGGTAGACTAGAAAAGCGCTACACAAATGCAGTCCATTTAGCATTTACTTTTTCTTTTGCGGATGCTCCTGTTCGCTCACTCGCACATCTTCAATTCCCCCAGAGCCAGCCTCATCTCCACTTTTTTCTGTCAACCTCTTCTCACTTCTTCCCATTCTCCCTCCGGCTTTCACCTTTCACTGTACCTCTGTTCTTTTTTTATATATATCACTCTTCACCCCCTTCCTAACCTCTGTCAAGCTTCCCCTCCTCACCTCTCAGCTGTTCTTCTTTTCCAAACCCACTTCTTATACACAGTATTTGCCCATCTCACCTCTTTAGTCTCCCTGATTTCTTTGCTCCCCCACATCCTTTATTCGTGTCCCTTCTTCCTTCCCCCGACCTCGAGTATCCAGTTTAGCCCAAAGCTCTCTTCTCTCATTGCTTTTTTTAGCCCATCTTTCCCAGGCGCTTTGCTTGCCATCACTTTCACGATCTTTTCGACCTTTTATGCCTCTCTGGACTTTTCAATCTATCTGTCTCTTTCATTTCCATCTGTTCCTTCTGGTAACCTCATAACCCTAACATACCTTCTACTCTATGTCCACTTTCTCTTCAACTCCTTTTCCCTAACCATCACTCTGTTCTTTCATTCACAGCTTTAGACTGACAAAAACACATCTTTAAGATCTCCTCACTCATTTCGGTGCAACTGCTAAAACTTTATTTCTCACAATTGAAGGTGAAATAATTAATACTAACAACTTTAACATTCACCTCTCATTGAGTTGTGAAGGAAACTTTTGTGTTTTTGTGTTTAGAAATCTTAAGAATAAGATGCAGTTACTGTTCAGTATAATTATATGGACAGATGTGTGATCGAATGCCTATTTAGTAAACTGATAGTTGCGTTTACAATGCACAGTGCTGCACATGTTTTTTTTTCATATTAATTTGTAATGTAAGTGCTGAGATTCTGCTGTTTTTCTTGCCATAGTTGAGAGGATAAAGTGATTGTTACTGATAACTTCTATAGTCATTAAGTTCTCAAACTGCACTGGACTGGATAATTTTCTTGTCATAACACTAGGAAAACACTAACATGAATGTAGCCTCCTGCATTTTTTATGGCAGTGGAAATCTTTGCTTTGAATGTCCTCCACAATGTGAGTGGTCAATGTGGCATTAGCACTGCAGGGTAGAGAATACTGGAATTCAGAAGTTTGTTTCCCAGCAGCCAGAAACGACCATTTAAATGCCCTTGTACAATGTGTGAAAAATGTCCCAACTGCTTGCCCTGCATTCTTCACTCAAGGAAATAGTTGTTTGCACTTTAACAGCTCCTGGAAGAACAAGATCGAATGTAGCATGACATATTAAAATGTCTCAAGGTCTGTCATAACAAATAACAAAACGAACAAAAACCCTTTAAGGAAGATGCCACATCATCATATTCTGTGGATATAACTGTAGTGTGTTTTAGGATATGTGCTGTAATTGAGGCACAATCTTGGCTCAACTTTCAGTGAACTGCCACTAAAATACTGTAGCAGCTGAGTCCCCATATACTCTCCTCTTCAGTATACCACTGTTATTGAGAAATGTGCAGTAATGACTCCATATATTGCATATAGTATATTCTAACTGCTCCTTTCTCATTTTCCTCTGTGTCTTCTACTGCCCTGAACTCTATACCCTTAACTTTTCAATCTTTGCTTCCTGTTCCTTGTTATTTCAACCCACCTGCAGTCTAACTCTCAGGTTATGGTCCCCCCTGACTGCTGTCGAATTGGTTCATTTTATCTCTCTTCTTCCCAAGATTTTCATCCCTTTCTCTCTGCTCTGTTTTTCTTTGCCTCTTCACTTGTCGTTTCATCTATCACCATCTTTACCATACTTCTCTCTTCTTTTCTTACTTTTGCTCATTTACATTTTTCTGCCTTCTCACCTATCTTGTCACTCTCACCATCACACACTGTCTCGTCATTCTTTCCATCCTCTGATCTTGTTCAAAGCATTGCACTGCCTCGGTCATTGTCCGCTCTGCTTGCTTTCTTAATCTTTATTTTCTGCTGTCTGTTTACTTATCACTATCACCCCACCCCTTACAAACTCAATTCCTCACCCCCCGCCCCCCCTTTTTGATAATGGTATATCCCCCCTTGGGAATGGCTTTGCTGCAACGCGTTTTTGAGGTATTGACGTTTCCACTGATACGGGCCTGGTTATCTGTCAAGGCCAGGGCTGGAGTGTAATGGCTCTGTAATTGGATAAGATATAGGATTTTTGTCAGGGGGTGGGGTACATTGCAAACCTGCCTTACCCTCTATTTTATCATATGACTATCATCTCTCTTGCCTCCTCCACTGCACTTGATGCTCTTCTTCCCACTCTCATACTCGTACTTGCTTAGTGTCTCCTTTTCTCTTACTTTGTCCTCACGCTCCTGTTTTCTGTCTCTGTCATTTTTAAATCAATCATCCTCCTTCACGTTTGCTTTCAAACCGTCACTTTATCTGTTTTTGTGTCCTTAAGAAAAAATCCATCGCAGAGAATCAAAGAAGACGGCCATGACACGGCCAGTTCGCAGTCCATCCACCACCCACTCTTCCCAATAATCATTTCACAGTCGCATTCTGTCACAGGCTCGTCTGTTGTCTGTACTGGTACATCTTCGGGGTTATGTGTGTGCGTGTGTGTGTGTGAGAATGAGTGAAATGCGAAAGTGGGCATTTGTTGATTACATCTGTTTTATGCACTCCTGAGTGCATTTTCCTGTATTTCTTGCACTGGTTTGACTGCTCTCACAATAGCAACCCATGTACAATGTTGGCATCATGCCTCATTGTTTTTTCTCTCATATTAAAATGGCAGATGAAATCAGGTCATTGGGATCTTGTCAAGCTTCTCTTTTTCCCTTCTGTCTAGCAGTTGCCTTACTCTCATGTTTCTGCACCATTTAACCTGAGGCTCATTTAACCTGCGAGGTCTAAGGGAGTTTGGCCTTGTCTCAGGTTGTCACATGGAGGTGTGAAGGGGGACAGCTTTTGGAGGACACACGAGCATTTGTCTGGCAGACCCATGAGGTCTCAGGCTAGCACAAAGATGAGGCTGCCAGTGAATGGATTACAAAACAAGCACAGCCATCTATTCCAACAGTTGACCCTGTAGCCATGGGAAAATAACATTGAAACCCTTGCCTTTTTACTTTCAGAGATAGTCATTTTCTTTAAAGCATTTTTTCACCTTGCTATAATGTTTTCCAACTTTTGTGTAACTGCCTTGCATAAGAGATCATAAATCTAGATGTGTGATTGAATATATTTTTCAGCCTTCTAAGCTATACTGTATGCAAAATGTGGGGAGAAGGTAAAATCATTTTGACTCTCAATAGTTATACAAGTAATTTCCCTTGTGTTTCCTGTCCATTTTTAAGAATTACCACAAAAGGCAATTCTAACAAAGATAAGTGCAATGAAAAAGAAAATGCATCTTCCACAAGAGTAAAATATCGCTTTAATGTGCACTCAAGGATGCAAACACTGAGCCAGGATTTAGCTGGAAATAAGTGGAGATAACCCTATGTAGGTATTTCTGGCTGAAAGTGTTTGCTTTTTAAATGTTTGCTTTTTAAATCTAGGGAAGTCTCACATCCTGTTTTAATCTGTGCTGGCTGTTACTTTGTAATGAATAGATATTATCAATATCAAAATTGTGATGCTGTATCCTTATCATGGTGTTCTTCTTGGCCAGCTGTGTATCTCTGATCTGAAATCGACTTACATTGATGACAGTGGACTTCCAAGCATTTACAAAATGTCATTTAATGTCTTGCATACTAATATTAAAAAGGAATCCATCTGGAAATGTCATACAAAGCCATTCGTCTAGAAATTGAGGTGTGTGCCATGAATAATTATGATACTGAAGAAGAGTGTTCTCGTCATTCCTGGGAAGCATCTTTATAGTCAGCAATCTCTAACCCTGTGTGCAATCCTATTAATAAAACATTACTTGTAATGCCTGTCTTGAAGCAAATTTCTGGGCTGCTCTTTGCTGGACACTGACCTTTAATAATAGGATGGACTATAACCTTGTAACTACACATTCTTTTTGTAAAATGTCATTATGTGGGTATCATGCTGCTTTTCTGTCTCTCTTGGACTCCAGAGCTGGTCTGCCCAGAACAGCAGCTTCAAAGCTTGTATGTGCAACAGATAGAAATACAGATCTTCTATACCAAGCCTAACCCATCACCCATTAAAAATACATTTAATATTAGATTCTGATTTTCTTACAGCTAGTGTCTGATTTATGAAATCAAATAAAGTTAAAGGGACTGACAACAGAAAACCTTTTACTTATGAAGTATCTCTTAACTGTGCAGGTGCTGGTGGATGGTCTCCTCTTGACAGCGATCATTACCAGTGGCTACAGGTAGACCTGGGTTCCAGAAAGCAGGTGAGCGCCATAGCAACACAGGGTCGCTACAGTAGCTCTGATTGGACAACACGGTACCGTCTTCTCTACAGTGACACAGGAAGGAACTGGAAACCATATCACCAGGATGGCAACATTTGGGTGAGTCTGTATGAANTGTGTGTGTGTGTGTGTGTGTGTGTGTGTGTGTGTGTGTGTGTGTGTGTGTGTGTGTGTGTGTGTGTGTGTGTGTGCATGTCCACAAGTCATGGCTACAGGCAAGCAGATAAAAACAGTGTGATCATCAAATAGAGAGCTCAATTTATGGCTTGTTTTTATATTCATATCCGTCGAAGAATATCTAAAATGTTGTGCTTGCAATGTTCAGGAAGATGATGCTGGTCCTATAAGGATATTGGATATACGAATAACACTTGATTTGTTAATTATTCTTTAGTATGATAATGAATATATGACCAAAGATGTGTGTGTTAAAAGAACTGGTCACCTGGGATTTTTTTTATGGTAGGAGAGGAAATTAAATGACAGTGCTCTATGATTATGAAATGAATGTTTTCTTGTCATTATTATTAAAATGTGAAGGCTTCTTTCTCACCTTCATATAAACCCAGAGCAGAAAACCTTGTGTGGGAGGTAAAACTCAGCCTGTCAGTGTGTAATGCACATAAATATTTATCTATCCTCATTTTTTACCAAAGGTAGCATCTCATCCACATACCTAAATCATGCACTGATGGGCTCTGGATGGAAAAAACAGTGTTAAAGCTGTGGAAATGAGCCATTAGCACTATATCCCTTGGCATTATGATGATGTGATCTCTCTGACTATAATACCTATATTGTGCACATCTTTTATTCCAAACAAAGAGACCTCCATCACCAAACTGTTGGCAACCACTTGAGTGGGGCATCTGACAATCCATGATCATTAGCTAATGGGTTAATGGACCACACCATTCACTGTTGTTGTATGGTGGAGATCTAGGTGATAACAGATGTGCTTTCAGCTAGAAGGGAGCAAAACTGCCTTGTCATGAATAACACTGACACAACAAGCTCGTCAGCAGAAATCCACAAGCCTGGAAGTGGAAGGGAAGGGAAGGGACCTGTTTACATGTTTATCTCCATCAGTGGAGTAAAATTGGTTATGGGCATTGCTGAACTTTCTCACTGTGTGATTTATACATCTCCTGCAAAAAAAGTCAATACACTTAATCTGGTAAGTGTGTAGAATGCACTATCACCTATACTAGTGCAGAGCCCGTAGTACATGTGCCAGAGTATT
>JANJYP010090845.1:0-13815 GCA_024605115.1 Rastrelliger brachysoma | reverse complement strand
CACACACACACACACACACGCTTTGTCTCACCTCCCTCCACTTCCAAGTCTTCATTGGGAACACATTTGATCCCTGTGTAATACTAGCCATTTATTTGCACATATATTCAAGGGAATGATGACAGCTAATAAAGAGAGGATATCTTCTTTCTATGTTTTTACTTCATGGTGCCTCTTGATGGTGGCCATTATGCTGTTCTGATAGATGTCTCTCCATAGTCACAGTCACTCACAGAATGTACACAGCATGCCCTCCAGTATGAACAGAGAGATATACAATTCTATTAAGTTACAAGGGTAACCCATTCTAATATAAAGGTACTGTAATGCTTATTTTTATTAGATGATTTGATTAAAATACATAATCTTGTGATTGTGCATTCAATAGATATGTATGTACTCAAACTTATTGCATAAAATATGCATGAGCAATACTCAATACTGTAATTTTAAACATGTTATATAAAAACAGTCATTATAGGTGGATTTAAAGCTGAAATCAAATAAAATATCCTTTTGAGTATCTTATGGTCATGATCAGCTTGAATTCATGTCACACACAGAGGATTCCAACAATGATAAGTTACCAGTAGTGGGAGACGTATTCAGAAAATTTAGTAAAAAATAGCAATATCACAATGCAAAAGTAATTCTGCAAGTAAAAGTTAGGCAAAATGTAATTTAAGTCAATGTATAAGTATTTTGAGAAGAATGTACCTCAGGTATTAAGAGTTAAATAATTCAGTGGGCATATGCAGAAAAGCCCCTATTAGAATGTGCATTAGTACATACAATATATTACTGGATTATTATTAATAATTCAATAACTTAAAAGCTGAATTCTCAAGTTGTCCTTAAGATAATGTTGGATAGTTTACCCTATAACATTAAGTATATTCATTTAAAAGCTGAACACAAATTCCATTGTACAAGTAAGTAACTAAAGCCATCATAACTTAGTAAAATATAGTACAGTATGGTGGAGTTAAGCATTACAAAATAAGTACAAATACCTCCAAACTAGAATATTTGAGTAAATGTTCTTACTTTTCACCACTAGGAGTTTCAAAATACATCCATAGTCTCTGCTCACATTACTGATGCAGTGTAAACACTTGTCTGTTTGCAGAAATATGGCTTAATAATACACAACTCAGTGCTGAACACCTTGAGGCCGCAACGCATGCAAAAGATTTTATGTGGATCGTCACTGCTCACAATCTCATCGTGTGTATATACAGTATAACATGTAAGAACTAGATTCCTCCCATTGTGCTTGTGAACTATTAAAATGCAGACTGATGCAACTTGTGAAAAGCTCAGCAATCTGTCACCTAAATGGATTATCCCAACGTCAGAGATATTGCCACTAAACATGGAGACATGGAAATTTCTACCACAGCAAAATGGCCTTGAGAGGAGGAGTCTCATTCCCATGAGTTGCTCCATCAATGTCTCCAATCCTGTCTTAAATGGATGTGAAGGGGAGCATCTCAATAGGTTTGATCATTCTCTGCTGCATTGTCAGTGATCAAGTGCTAATTTGTTTCTGACAAAATTGAGAAAACTGTCATCACAATCCCATGTGACACTTTTGCTCTTGAGAGGGATATTAGTATTAAGAAGCATTTCCTTTTGTGTTTCACCTACCCCATTATTTTCGTGTAAAGGCCACAACTTGAGAGCATCTACAATGCTAATTTGGTAACACAATCCATGTGTAGCTCAAACAAACAGGAGCAATACTTGACACTGAGGCTCCCCATGTTGAGTAATTCTCTTTGATAACTGACCCGGCATGGTCTACTGTATGCATAATGACAGTACATGGAAACAGCTGTAGTGTGTCCTTTTAACACAGTAATTGTGAAGGCAGAGAATGACTGAGTAGCCAAGGCTACTGCTGCAGGATGGCCACTGGAGTGAGTGGCCAATCATATATGCCTTTTAAAGTTACACTCTATCCAGACAAGACTTGGGCCTAGATTTAGTTGTGTGAATGGAGGAAGCACTGCAACAACAAAAAAAAAATCACTGCAGAGAGTGGCAGAGTTGTAGGATTCGATGAGGCTTCAACCCCTCTTCTCTATCTCCCCATCTCTCCCAGCCGACTGGGTATGAATAATTGACCCCATAGTCTGGGCCCCTGCTCATTACTGGTGGAAGTGTCGGCCTGGCTTGTGATGCTACGAGGGAGCGCGTGTGAGTGCCCACTGTCTGCATGCTTGGCTTGGTTTTCCCCTCCACCTCTGACCACATACCAGTCCTTCATCTTTAATGGCCTGTGCCGTGATCGGACATTCAGCCTCTCCAACCTTCCAGCCTTGCCCACTTCATCAAGCAAGTGAAGTGGGTGTGCAGTAACATATCTACTGCCAGAGAGGAGTTTTTCAAGAATTCTTAAAAATTCTCCTGTGAATTTAAGGAGGTTTGGGCAGGATTATCAAAGGGTGCAAGGCTGGGCGGGGGAGTGAACAATGACATACAAGAAAGTTCTATGGGAAAGTTTTGAGGTACACACTCAAACTAGAAGAAACTATTCATGGTCTTAAGGTGAATACTTTACTTGCATGGAGTCATGACTATTTTGATAAGGAAGTTGGGAAAGTCATCTAAAGAAAAGTTGCATGGGCCAAAGAGGTATAGCGGCAAATGATAATCATCCAACAAATTCAGAGTGCACCACCATAAATTTTAGCTTGCAAAATAAAATAAAAGTTAATTTAGACTCAGCCTCAGTCGTTATTCATATATTAGGGAAATCCTTAGGCTGCCAAATGACCCATCTCTCCCAGCAGTACAGTGAATCTGACACATCTGTATCCACATAGGACAGACAGATAAGGCTTGTGAGTGAAGCCACTGAATGCTGCAGAGGAAAACAATGGCTGACGATATGCCCCCCAATACATCAAGTGTGTCAGCTCAGTTCCCTGCAGAGAGATCCATGGGAAGCAAAAGAGGGACCACACAAAACACAGAGCCTGCAAATGAGAATCCACAGTATGGATTGCTGTGTGACAAGCAGTCAAACTAGACACAGACAAGGGATGGATGAGGAACACGTGTAGGTCATGTTTAAAAAGGACGGTAAAATAAGGATCAGGCACGTATGCAACTTGTACTTTTGCCATGTTAAGAATGAAACAGAAATGTATAAGCCACAAACTCTACAATTTATCTTAATTTAATTATGCTTACTGAATGTACTTTGTGTTTTCAACTGGTTTATCGCCTTGGTAGTTCTTAACAGCCAGTCTTTCAAGCATCAAACCAGACACATAACATTGGTCAATTGTACACAATCTATGTGCATATCCTTTTTATTGTTCAAAAATGACCTATAGGTTACTTTTTAAAACTTGCATTTATGAGAGTAATAAGCTGTTTCTACACAGCAAAGGTGGAAGCAATAGCATGAAATTACAAAAACCTCTTAAGGGTGAAGTCCGGCTGTATGATTGGGACAATGGAAGACCACACTACACACTGGTTTCTCTTGACTTAACCCAGTTAATTTGCCCAAATGTAATCATCGTACATAAGTAGCAGATTAGAAAATGATCAAACTGACAAATTATTATTACAACTTCTGGAAGCTACAGGTAGCAAGCACAGTAATACAAATCACTGAAAAAACGCAAAGATGCTACATTTTTAGATGCAATGTATTTGTGTGTTATGGGGAGGTGATCTGCTGCCCAACAAATTAATAGCATTATCCTTTTTAGGGTGTTCTATTGTTTTTTTAAGTATCCAATTAGAGCATTATAGTCAACATCCGTTTAAACTATTCATTGACCAATTTTCTCTGTGGCTAGAGATTGGCAGATCCTGGCATTGGCCAGCCCAAGAGGGACACATACAGTATGTCTTCCTGTAAGGAGACAGTGATGGGCAGATTTACATTATCACCATTTACTTAACATAATACAGCTACCAAATGTTAGATCTGAGTGCATTTTGCAATCATAATTCATCCAGCAAAATTTGTTTTAAGGCATTAGAGACATTTTAAAAGAGGTTTACATTGACCATAATCACTATATAGGCTAACTATATGTCCAACTGTCTTCTTATTTCACTTTTAAGTAACAGTGTGCATCTAATACCATTTATAGACAAACATAGCACCATGCAAATGAACACCTCTCACTGAAATCACTGAATTCATTTCCAAGCATCACACCCAAATTCAGAGTATGTTCAGTACAAGATGCGTGAGTGGCACAAGTTTCAGTCCACAGAAACAAAGAGAAATGAGAGGTGTCTTACCCACAATGTGGATGAAGGAGATTATCAGAGCTGTTCCTGGTTGTTTCATTGGTCGCAGGCTGCCAAGGATTCTGGAGAATATCGCAGAGCTGTCATTGTGTTTTCAGGGAGGGGGAGAGGAGGGAGAGAGATTGTTTGAACTGGGAATAAACGCTGTGAAAATGGTGGAGCTGGCATATTTACACCCAGGGTCTGCACAGGGGGATTACATGCAACGTTTTTATGTCACCCATTTGACAGCATCATCTCATGGAGGTTTTGAAGGCTCCCCCTCATTAGCTGGGCTGGGGCTGCATTTAACACAGCTTTGCGTTCATAAAGACAATGGCTGCCAAACCTCAAGGCCTTTAACAAACAACAAAGGAAAGGGTAATAATCAAAGTGGTCCTGTTTCGTTTTGCCAAACTTGAGTGAAAAGTCGCCAGCTTGTAAAAAAAAGAAAAGACAATTACATGACAACTGGAGTTCCCCAAGTGGCTCTAAATGGATATAAGCGAAAAGTGAAGTCAACCTAATTGTGCCTCAGAGGGCTTGTTAAATATCCGAAGTGAAGGCATGCCACCGATTGAATGTAACCCTCCATTGTAATGTCTAGTCTTTGGTCAAGAAATTGTATCTCTAGCAGACAATGGCAAAAACAATGACGCCAATAATAAAATGCCATTAAAGCTTGAGAAAGATGAAATGGTGGGTGATTTCAGAACCAACTGCACAGCCTCAAGCAAGCAAAACTCACTTCCAGAGGTTAAAGATGCATTCATATGCATTCATGGCTAACTTTGTTACCAAATTGTTTCTTATTTACACGCCCAGTAGTTATGGCACAATGTTGTAATTTATGTAGAGTGCAATTTCTGGTAATGCCAATATTCTCTCTCTTGTAGATCAATTTTTCTTCTGCTCTTTAGTGTCTACATCTCTGCTAATTGCTAACTGTGTCTATTTGCTGTTTGGTAATAAGCAGGTAGTGTGCTCACTTTCAACACTATGAGAGCTGTGAAGCTGTAAAGGTGTGAACAAAAAGCAATAACTCACAATAATACATATTCTCATTTAATACATTGTTATTAGGAGATCATCATGGCTTTAAGAAAATAATCAGTAAGCAATAATACAAGTAAAAGTCTTGCTTCAGAGTATTTGTCATGCATAACATGTGAGCAGCATTTTAACATTGCAGCCTGTGAAGGTGAAGATAATTTTTCGACTTTATATACTTTTGAATAGTAATATATTCATAAACTGGTTATAGGTTGTTCAATGTAAAATCAATATAATAAATATAGCTGTTGAATAAAGGCAGTAGACTAAAATACAATATTTCCCCATGGAAGGAGTATAAACTAACATAAAATGGAAATACTCATTCAAAAGGACTTTAAAGCATAATTTAACAGATTGATGAAGTAAATGTACTTAGCTGCTCTCTATAGCTACTTATTTCTGTGCATTGTCTATGCCACTGTTTAGCAAGACTACATCATGTATGATCTTGTGTTGAGATCATACACATAATTTTTGAGTGTATAAGATAATCTAAATATTTTGTTGACTATAAACAAATCAATATTAAGAAAACAATGCTAACATTTAAATTAATGTCATGCAGTTACATCTTGATATAAAAGAGGACAGAAAAACAAAGATTCAAGATATTTTGTCTAAAAATCTGGAAGAAAATCAGCTAAAAACAGTTTAAAAGGCCTCTTCATTTACTCTTTGTCTTTCTTTGCCTTCTCCTCAAAAGCAGCACAACAACCTGCTTGTGCTACAACCTCTCTTGCTCTGACGTTTAGTCACAGCAAAGTATTTACCCACCAATTACCTGCAGATACCCTGGCTCTCGTTATAGCTGGGGCCCATAACAGGGAACAAACAATAACAACAGTGAAGGCTCCTCAGCAAAGAGACACATTTTAATCTGGGCAGACATGAGAGAAGAAGGGTGTGGAGAGAGCTTGCATTGATGGAGACGAAATCGAACTTGATTAAAAAGCAAACAAAACAAACCCCTACAAAACACAAACACTCCACACACTTTGTGAATGGGCCCGCACAAAGCTAATATGTAGCTACCCGGGTGCTCCTGAGGAGGCAAGATGAAAAAGACAAGTGTTTAAAAGGAGAGATCTTCCTCTGTTTGGCTGACATATTTACACAATTATGTGCAGAATCCAAAGCAGTTCAACCAGCATTTCTCCCTCTTGACAAGTCACAAGAAGTTTTTTTTTTTTCCTCACTTCCCTTTATACTTTCGTTGTCAAGTTGATTAAATGAGAGTGTATGACATAGATCTGCAGGGTAATGCCATCTGCCAATGTCATCATTTCTCCTGATGGAGTTACACCAACTTAACCAACTCTCTCTCAATTAATATTAAGACTGTTACACATTACAATCAAGCCCTCCTGCTACACTTCTGATCCCTTAAAATATAGGTTTGATTGAAGCTCATCTAGTCTTAGTCTTATATCGATTCCTAGAGGATGATTAAAATCATTGCACCTCAGTTTGTTCAGCCATCACATTTACATGTACAGTAGATGTACAGCCACATAATGAAAGAGTGTGTGCAAAAAAGTACAATAAAGTACATGGCATGATATATAATGCTATGGGCAATTAAATTCAGCCACACAAAAAGACCACACAACCCTAATACATATTCACTCTCCCACCAAAATCCATAGGAATTGCTAAGTCATCTTCCATGTCTCTGAGGCATTCGCCTACAATGGCACTTTTATCATATGCTTATCAGTGGTGGCCCCTCTCTTATAGAGCTCGATCTTTTGGCCCCTCAATCACGGAGCATATTACTCCTCTGTCAGAGCAAAGCACTTCCTAACGACAGGGAGGCCAGCTGGGACTGAGGAGAGGGCAGGAGGCACATGCATTAACATAATAATCCAACCACACTCCCACAGGCCCTGGGGCCAGACAGCATATTAGGTAGGCCCCCCTCATGAAGGTCCTTGCAGAGAAATAAAGCTGCTTTATGGTGAGCCTGTCAACCTGTGGCGAAGGCGAGTTCCTATGTGAGCTAATTGTTGACTGAACAAAAAATACATGGCACTGCCCCACATGGGTAAATAGTGAACTTGTTACATACTCAACAACGCTAAGCGTTGGGTAACATGAGGTATAACTTAACCTAGTTCTGAATATCTCACGATGGATTAAAGAGAATAAGTAAGGCTGTTTCTTTTTCTCCCTCTCTGCATGCACTTGCTTTGTTGCCTTCTACATCACATTGCAACACAACATAACCCAGTAGCCTGACACATATTCCTGAGTATAGGAAGCATCTCCTCGCCTCCTCATATTTACTGAAGTGAAATGTGGAGAGACATAGGCTTTGAGGACAAGGGAGACCAAGAGGGGAGAGAATAAGGGGGCTGGGTGTTGGTTCCACAGCCTTCCCTGTGGCATAAACCAGGGAGTGTTAGCAGCATGCACTGAGGCCTGTGATCCTTTGCACTGGGGTCCCATGGCACCTTGTGTGGCCTGCACATTTCTAACCACATGAGACAGTTGCTATCATTGCGTCAAAGCCATCATGATGAAGCCACACTGCTACTGTGCAACACACTGCTTTTGCCTGAAGACAAAAAGCAAATAAAAAGCCAATGCACCACAACAAGAGAAAGTATTTAAAAAAGACTCAAGTTCAGCTATTCTGAGAAACTTCAGCTTCTGCCAAACCCAATTCAGCATCATAACCACTGGTAGAAAAAAAAAGTTCATAAAGAGAAGAGAGGCAGCAAGTAATGTATCAGGAAACCAGCAGCAAAAAGCTGTGTGGAGCATTTTCTTTAGGAGGCCTGTCTACCACAGTCTGACTGTCAGAGCACCTCTAATGTGAATGTCCCACTGACTGGTACTGTAAGGCTGTCAGTCGCTGGTTGGGGTCCTTGACTGAAGACTCTCACTAGCAGTTCACACACAGTAGTATCTCAGTGGCGAGAGAGAGGCAGGCAAGGAGGAAGAGAGGAGTGAAAAGCAAAAGGATCTCCACAAATCATTTTGATCAAGAGACAAGGTAGCGGTAAGGTAGACCTCCCTCAGCCTCCGCCCCGTGAGGAGACAACTCTCTAATTGGTGGAAAGGGCAGCCTGTCCGTGGCCGCATGTGCTCTCAGATCTCTCCCAGGACAGCCGAGGCAACGTGCCAATTACTGCCAATTGTTGGCTTGTGGTTGAGATGTGGACAGTTGTCCACATGGAATAAGAGTGAAGGCCTAGCAAATGTTCTTGCTGATGCTGATATCGTATAATAACAATATAATATGGTGCTGTTAGCCCACAAACTTTCATAAAATGAGATAAACCTATTCTATTAAAGAAAGAAGAATTTGATTTAGTGGAAATCACAGTAAATAACCGAATATAATACACAAACATCTGCAGCCATGTGAGAGTGAGCAGCTATTTTAAGCTAGACTTCTTTAACACCACCTGACTGAGTCTGGTCTTTTAAACAGTCCCAATATAACCTATGTTTAGTAGGGCCAGCAGACCATTATGGGGGTCTTGAAGGAAGTTGAACATATACTACTTCATCCATTATCCATTAGGTGCTCATCATGGTATAGGTCAGAGCCAGAGCACAACCTCCTCTAGCAGTCACACACAGAAGCAGAGAATAGTAGGCCTTTACAAATCTGCTCACCCACAGTTCATAACAAGGAAGCCAGAGAAGTGTAGCAGAGAGGAGGGAAAACAGTCATAATTCTTGTTCAACTAAAAATCACTATAATGCTCTTTAATTGTGTAGGCAAAAATCTTTTCAAAAGAGCATGGTAATTTTACCCTGTTAAATTATTCAGTGCACATTAATAACGGTCGGGACCGGGGTGGACGAGAGCGGCTGTTTTAGGAGTGATGAGCTGCCGGAGCTGGGAGACAGGATCTCACTAAGGCAGTTTTGCTTCGTTTTAAAGTTACATTTTCAAGTAAACGACATTAAAAAATGACCTGGAGTTACCCTATAAGGTACAGAGACTGGATGTTGGTGCAGGGATTTAAATACATTCAGAAAAGACGTCTTTCTATGGAACAACCCCTTCTTGAGTAGTTAAATATGAAACAAAATGAGTAATTTAATAACAGCCAATGAATATTTCTGGTTAATTTGTTGAGTGTAAGAACATCTTATCACTCAACTTACACATAACATAAGAGTAAGGCTTACATGTAAAGGTTTAGCCTCTCGTCAAAAAATGTGAATATATAGTGAACAAAACATGACTACTACAGAAATTCAAAAAGAATATCTCCATTATGAGCCAAAAACAATGAAACATCGATATATCTCTATCAAAAATTCTCTCTTTTGTTGGTTGTTCATCTGTGCACTTCAAACAGTGAAAGCTCTAATAGAATAACAGATAAAAAGAGAAAAGGTCACAATCAAGATCTGATGAAGGGCAGCATTCACTATAGGCTTTAAGGGATTCCAGCCAGCTGATAGCACATTCAAGACAGCAATGCAAATGAGCATTTGCATGAACCATGCACCAGCAAAGGTAATATACATAATTGGGGGAAGGGGTAGAGGGGAGTGGTGGTTAGGAGATTCTCCATCAAATGCGGACATGAAGCAACACTTTCTGTACTTAATAATTAACATAATATAATGCACACACGCACACACTGCATGGGATGCATATCATCCATCCACTGAACAATGACTTTTAAGTGCACTAGAACATAGTAAGCCTGACAAAATATGCACAAATGTGTGTCAGATGAAATATGCCTCCTCCCCCCATAAAGATGAAAAAAAGTAACAAACTCCTTCCCTAGGCAGAGAGAGCTTAACTATTCTTCTCGGTTCAAAGTCAGGGGTCTACTTTAAATATTTGTGTATTAAACATAACACATAAGATGCAATAAATGGAGGACTCTAAAAGAAGTGCAGGGCCTGCAGGAGAAAACAACATGGAACTGCAATGCTTCTTAATGTCAGTCTGAGTAACACAAACAACCACGGTGAAAAACAAGCCAAGGCTTCAAATCTTGTAGAAAGTATAAATCAGTGCGACTCAGATGCATGGGGGCTACAGTTCCTAAATGAAGTGGATATGCTGGCCTTTACAGATTTCACCTCCTGTCTGTGTTAGTTTGACGACAATAAAAGCAAGAGCTGTACACTTGTGATTAAACTGTTAATGGCATTACACTCTGACACAGTCGATCCAGTTCACTTATAGCTTTTGAGGTATGCATCAAGGGCTAGTCAAAGGAGGCACCATACAGCATGATTAAATCTAAATTTGCTGACTCTTACACTGTTTGTTTGTTTATTGAGGCAAGTCAGGGGGTGTTCTGAGCCTCAGAACTGCATTTAAAGCTGATCTGGCTCCTTTAGACAGTGCTGCATCCGACTTCCTGTTGTCGACTCGCAGTAGCTACAGAAAAACTGCTGCTGCAGCCTTAGACAACCTACAGCACTTTGTATGCCGAAAGAAAAGAGTTAATTAGAAATACAAATTCTCCCAGATTGTTATTAATGGGAACTGTAGAGTAAGCAACACATATTTTGTGCCCATAAGTAATTCTCAGGTATCTTTGATCTGTAGCCCACAGCGGATGCTGCTGCGTGCCGCTGTCTGGCTTCTGGGACTCTGCCAGCGCCAGACATCTGGCTACTTTGTTATCATTGGTTGATCTGGTCCCGGGAGGCCACTCTTGTGACACCAGGCAGAGAGTGTCCTGGCAAGGAAAATTATCAGCACATTTTGAGTGGATTAGAGTTCCAAAGTGGTCTTCAAATCTCTACAGGGGTCTGGAGAGCCATGCTCTACTGGGGGTTCCTCAGGGCTCTGTTTTGACACCACTGTTGATTTGAAAGGCAGTGAGGGTATGACTCCCACTGTTGCATCACAGGTTTCAGGCAACATCTTAGGAAATGAAAAAAAAACCCCAATTATGATCTGTCATGTGTAGAAGGAAAAAATGCACCAAAGACTTCCCTTGATTAGTCTGGAGATTCTGAGTAGCAGCAAATGTTTGTATGAGGGTGTTGTATGTTGTTTATACTCCAGTGTCATATCTGGCAAAAATGTATTAAGCTTGCATTCATTTTACTGACTAATGCAGTTTTGTTGTTCTTCAGATTCTGCAGCTATGAAATTTTTAGTCACGTTCGTAATGCTTTTGCCTTGAGCTTTTTTAACTCTAAAGGAGTTAAATATGACTCCATCTCAAAGGTTGCATCTAACAATCCGTCACACAAAACACTTGTTTAGAGGTCAAAGAAAAGAATGCTGCCTAAGCACAGGCTTAGTGAAGAGGAAAAAAGCCATGATGTGACAATCTGAACCTTATTCACCGGATTGATTGAGGTATCGTGTCTTCTCTCTTTTTTCTCTTGGCGTTTCCATTTGTGAATACAAAGCTGCGGTGACCCATAAATATTACATGGTGTGGAGATGCAAAGCAGGAATTAATGACTGGGGTGTGTGTGTGATAGAGCGTGTGTATGGCAGGTCCCTATGGGATTCTGCTTAGACAGGCGGGCACGGGGAGAGGGTGTGGTCTCTCTCTCTCTCTCTCTCTCTCGCTCTCTCTCTTGCACTCTCCCCTCTCTCTCAAACACAATGTAGACTATTTTTTCTCTTCATCTCCATTGGGCTACAGGATTTTGGACCGGTGAGCTAACCTGTCTGTCAGTGGCACTGTGGTCATCTACAGTTCATCACTGCTGTATTTGCTCATTCAGTTAATCACTAACCTCTTGTGAGATATTTCACATAGAAAGATAAGTACTAATTAGTGCTAAATGAAAAAGTGCTAATTGATTTAACATTTAACACTTACTGCTCTTCGAGTTTAAACAATAGTAAATTTAATATATTCCAGCTTTAAATTATTGGTCTGACAAAAAAAGAACATTTAGAGGTGTCATCTTGATGCATGGGAACTTATGATGTGCTTTTTCCCTGTTCTATGACATTTGTTAAGACTAACTGATTAATCTACATTAACCTACAAGAGGTTAATAAATTCATTTTTTTCCCTACAACTGAGGAATCAGATCCTCAGTTATGACTATTTGCTACTTTTCTTTGCCCTATTGAACACTGGAGCTTTCTGTTCTGGACAGAAAAAAACTAGCAATCTGAAGTTATATCTGACATTTTTCAAGTTTCATCTTTTATATATATAAATTTTTGCTCAATAAACATGAGATACAACACGACCACTTTGTTAATGACAGCATGAGCCATTCAGTGACCATGATCTGATTATTCAACATTGTCATAAAACACTACTCACATGTGATTGGGGCACACTGAGGTAATGACAAACGGTTATATGTGGAAAAGAGAATTAGGCAGAGAGATNAGAGAGAGAGAGAGAGAGAGAGAGAGAGAGAGAGAGACAGAGAGACTGAGATCGGCTTTTCCTCTCTGCTTAGCATGATGAATCGGTTGAGGAGGGGCCACTTGACACCTGTCACCTAACCAGCCAGGCACAATTACCTCCAGGGGGAGGACCAGGGACTTGCTAGGGAGTTGCGCATAGCTCCCAGTGAAATAGACGAGCGTTTGAAGATCATTAGTGTTACAGGCCCTGTCTTCGTGGCCCTGTCCAACCTCCTGAATGGCTCGCTTTGATCACTGTGCAGCGTTTTTGTCAATAGTATGGGTACACTGCATAAATTATAAAGTTATACACACAAAGTCAGCAGGTAAAATGCCAAACTCAATTTCTGTTTCGGTCACAGATGGGGCAGCTGATTGTGGGTAATGAGCGTCATCATTGCTCTGTAGCCAATAAAGTGCCATAGTGAAGCTCTCATGTTGCTATCATGTTCAGGCCAGTAGATCCTCAGAATAGCAGTTGTGTTTTCAAATGCAACAAAAAGAAAAAAATCAATGTGAATCTGTTCCGTGAAGATTTTGCTGTTGTTTCACTGTGGATGTTGATGTCTATATCATTTTAATATAAAATTTCAGGGTCTGACTGTGAGATAAGGTAAATATGACAAATTATAAATAATCTGAGGCTGTTAAAGAGTGGGTTACACTGGTAATATTTTTAATCATTTAAAAAAATATAATCAAAATTTTGAGTGGTGATGAATAATATATGTGGCATATTTTCTTTATATAGATATAACTCTTCAATGTATGCACACATTAAACACGCTTGGCCACATTAATTTCACATTGGAAATATAAAAAGATAAAAAAAAACTGGGTTTCATTCTGAGCATGAAACTCCATTCTTGTGAATAGAAAAGAACACTCAATGTATAGGTTAAAATAGAGTTCAATATTAAGCGCACTGAAGATTTCACAGATGGCAGACATTCAGATATGTCACACACACTGCACAACTGCAGCGGTGTGCCCCTTAAGTATTGTGTTTGGCAGTGCACTGCAGTGGTTCTAGTGAAGAAAAATGATCATTATAGCTGATGAGGCAAGGGTTCCGAATGATGACAGTGTGACAGCAGAGAGCTTTTTAATTTGTCGGATCAGATTGTGACATGCTCCATCACAGGACGCAGGAAATCTTTTCATTTGTG
>JANJYP010090815.1:0-23033 GCA_024605115.1 Rastrelliger brachysoma | reverse complement strand
CTTGTTGCCCTCCCCTCTTGAACAGCCCCAGTAGGTCCTGTCTGAACTTCTGGGACATGAGCACATAGAGGATTGGATTGATCACTGTGGAAGAGGTGGCCATGATCCGTGCAAACACAGTGAAGGGGCCGTAACGTGGTGAAGTGCCAGTGGCCCCTAAGTTTTCATCCACCAGTAGGGCCAGTGTCAGGCCATAGGACGGCAGCCAACACAGAGTGAAAGCCAACACCAGCATAGCTGACGTCTGGGTCACCTTGCTCTGGTAGCGCTCTACTTGAGGGGCCCTGCCACCACGCTGACTCCGCCACAGGAACATGTAGATGCTGCCATATGCCACTGCAATTGTGGCCAGTGGAAGCAAGAAGGCCATGAGGAAGTGAAACAATCCGTAGATCAGCTGGTCTCTGTGGGACAGGAAAGCAAAGCAAACAAGGCCGTCAGGTGTGTTGTGTGGGATTCTCACAGAACGAAAAACCAGCTGTGGAGTTGCCAGGCAGCAGGCAGGGACCCAGAGCAACACAGCAGCTATAGAGACCCTGCGATGAGAGAGGAGGGAGTAAGCTCTGGCTGGCTTCACCACAGTCAGATAGCGCGACACAGCCAGTGTGCCCAGTGTGAAGACACTGGCAGAGGAGCAGGCCGATCCTAAGAAGCTCACCAGTCGACACATGAAGTCCCCAAATGGCCATCGCTCCATGGCAATGGCAACAGTGTGGAAGGGAAGCATGGAGAGCAACAGCAGGTCTGCAGAGCTCAGAGCCAGCAGGAGGACATCTGTCCCTGTGCCTGTCATTGAGTTTGGGAGAGGCCCTCTCCTCTGCCTCCGACACAGGATCACCATCACCATGGTGTGACCCCCCACCCCAAGCACCAGAATTAGAATATCAAATATAGGGACAAGGACCTGCTGTACTTTATACAGTCCAGTGTCACTAATGTTCATCTGCATATCCTCGTCACCCGTGAAGTTCCACAGCAGCATTTTTCCGTCTTCAGTAAGGGAGACTTGTGGGCCAATGCATTTGAGCGAGTCATTAAATTACTGATAATAAGTTATGTGATAATGATTACTCACACTGCGAGTCACTGTGGAAATAATATTACGTAAATTTCCAACTTCCAGTTTCACTGATGAGATGAGAAATTCACCACTAAGAAATGAAGATTGATGTTAAATAGATACACATTACTTATATTCATGTCCATTCTGACACTGTGGAAGTGACATTTTAAAAAATGTCCCATAATACATATCCAGTGAATGGGCAGGTTTGTAGTTGTTAAAGTGGCTTCTTCTGTTGTGTATCCCAGCTATTGCAGTTATCGCAATCAGCTCCACCTTTGATCGGTCAGCGGTGATAGAAGGAATTAAATTACATCCAATCCAAGTCAAGAGAGCACCAATTTCTTAGCTGCTGGGTTTTTCTTCCCTCTCTCTGGACTCCTGTTAAGGGCATCCAAGTGTTTGGAACAAAAAACTGTAGATTGTGTGATTTCCCATCACCTCAGAGCAGGCGGCTTCTCCACATGACTTCTCAATCAGGCCTCATCCTCTGCAATCCACAATCAGCCTCAGTTCAGGAGGGATCTCTTAAGAAACAGAATGGTAGCAGAGAAGGAAAGCGAGGAGAATAGCTCGACAGTAAAAGTGAGTAAACGGTCGGTGAACTCTGGACTGATTATCAGGGAGTATCACTGAGATGGGCTGGCTTGCTATCTGTGGGAGGGCCTTATGAGGCCAGACATAGTTTTTCCCAGGGTCCATTGTTTATGTTAAATTTCTGAACAGATCCATACATACAAAAGTGTTTCTTAGTGTACAGGTATTCAGAACACACACAGATACAGTACATATATAAAGAAATACAGAGTGAAATAGTGTTTGCCTTCTGAAATCAGGGTAATTATTGACTGTCGTTCTGATAGCAAACGCTCAGCTGCTATCACACCTACTGCAGATAAGTGCCATAAAAAAATTATCAGTGTCAGTACAACCAGCTGAGCTCAAGAGCTATCACAATTACTGTAAACAAATGAAAATGGACAGAGACCCAGATAGGCTTAGGCCAACAAAAAAAAAGATAAACAGAAGTGAGAAGCAAGAATTCGAGTCGATGGTGCAGGCTAGAGATTTACAATTCATTAACAACTATAAAGAAAGAGAAAATATGAGGGAATAGATTTAATGTTGGTCCTCATTGATTTTTAGGACACTGATTTATGAGTGAGTTGTTTTTGCATTGCATGCCCAGATGCTTAGCTACTTTCAGAATCTCATAGCACAGGGCAGAAAAAATTGTGGATTGGTGGCTGTGGCATTGCACTGGAGTTGTTGAGGTGTACTGTTAAGTGTCCCACCTGGTGGTGAACCTTGATGATGGAGTTAGGTCATATCCAGAATTGGGAAAGACGGCTGTAAACAGTAGACCTTCGCTGTTCCCTAGCTGAAAGTAACAGCAAGACAGCTATTACCACTTATTTGTCTCTGGCATGATCTGACTTGTGGTTGTCCTGAAATTGGCTCTTCCTGAAGAACACATACAGTATATGTGTGTGCATGTATTGTTTCTCAGCAGCAGAACAGCTGTTCTCTATTTGCCGTTATGGAACTTTGTGTTCCTCCATCTTGGCTGACTCTTGTCTGTCCTCTGGCCTGTGTTCAGGCATGGGAGCTCACAGGTTCAATCTCTTACTCATTTCAAGGCTTTGGAGCAGGAAAGTGACATTTTACTCCTCATCTGTTGATGAGGTATTGCGATGGAAAGTAATACGCTAGCCGGTAACTGTTATTGTGACCTTTTTAAGTGAGCTATTTGTTGGATAAAAGCCTCGAATCACACAGTGTTCTTGGTCATTAATACCAAGCTGTCATGTCCACAGCCACGACTCTGCTGCCACACAACAGACTGCCAACACTGAGCTTCTGCCAGTGAGTCCACACTGTTGCGTTTTAACATAGCTCTGGAATTGATGTGGTTCTTTTTCTTCCTCTCTTTTCTCCTTTCTCTTCTTCTTCTTTCTGATTCAATTTCCCTCTGCACTTTATCCTTTCCCTTTGCTCTGCCTTTTGTTCCCCCCTTCTGTCCATTCCTTTTTTTTAGATGTGGGCTCAGTGGAAGGTTTGGCTTACCACAGGGGTTGGGATATGCTGTACTGGACCAGCTACACTACCTCGACCATCACCCGCCACACTGTGGATCAGAACCGCTGGGGTGCTGCTGACCGACACACTGTGGTCACCATGTCAGGAGATGACCACCCTAGAGCTTTTGTCCTAGACGAGTGTCAGGGGTTAGACTGATTATATATATTATAGCTATTTGAACAAAATATTGGTTTCATTCATGTGAAATTATTTTCCATATGCACATTACTGATTTTTTTCTTTTCCTTGCAGCCTGATGTTCTGGACCAACTGGAATGAGCAGTCTCCCAGTATAATGCGTGCCACACTCACTGGTGCCAATGTCCTTGTTATAATTGGCACTGACATCCGAACCCCTAATGGTCTGGCCATAGACCATCGTGCTGAGAAACTTTACTTCTCTGATGCCACACTTGACAAAATAGAGTGCTGTGAATATGATGGCAGTCGGCGCTATGTTAGTGACACACACATATGCATGCACACATGGTCTATATCATCTGTATTTAATACTTACTAATGACAGCCAACAATTTGTTGCAAGACTAGAATTTCCTGGATTTATGAGGTCATGACTGTGGCTATGCTTCCCCCTGCAGGTGGTGTTGAAGAATGAGCCAGTACATCCATTTGGCCTGGCTGTGTATGGAGATTATATCTTCTGGACTGACTGGGTGAGAAGGGCTGTGCTTCGAGCGGACAAATACACAGGAGGAGACATGAAGGTGCTGCGTGCTGACATCCCTCAGCAGCCAATGGGCATTGTTGCGGTGGCCAATGATACCAATAGCTGTGAGTTTTTACACAGAGAGAGGGATCCAAGTATTTGTGTATATGTGTTTCATGTATTGTTATTCTTTTTGCTAAGACCAAGTGTTTGGAGTACATAAGGTGTTGGGTCAGGTGATAAAAAATAAAAGTTTTGATTCAGTGTTTAGTATATTGTGATTAGTAAATTTTCTAAATTGACAAAATTGTTTTTGAATAAAATTTGCAAATAAGAAAGCTTCTATTTGGCTAATCCAGCAAAGTAAATATCTGCCAAGTCAATGTATTTTATCGTACTAGTGTGTAAAAGAAGTCTACGGTCTACATTAATAAAGTAACTTATGTCAGTCAGGGTAGTGAAGCAGTTACCAACTTTCCCTAATCTCCCTTGTCTCTTTGTAGGTGAGTTCTCTCTGTGCCGTGTTAACAATGGAGGATGTCAGGACCTGTGTCTGCTGACCTCTGAGGGAAGGGTCAACTGCAGCTGCCGTGGTGACAGGAAGCTTTTGGAAGACAACACCTGCATAGGTAATATGCAAAAATGTATCAATATCCTCTGTTCACCTGGCTTTAAACGAGTTGTAACCATATACTGATTTTAAAAGGGTTCTTTTAGAATTAAAAAGAATTCTAACCATAATTTGCAGAATTTTTTTTATCTCATGAGATTAATGCAATGGAATTAATCGAGTGAGACAGAGATCAAGCTTTGAATGAATTTGGATATTTATTTTCAATGAAACATTTTCTTGGTTTACAAGGTACCTAAGAGCATTTTTCTGTCTCTTCTGTCTCTCTCAGCTCTAAACACTACATGTAACAGCATTGATGAGTTTGAGTGCGGAAATGGAGACTGCATTAACTACACCCTGACCTGTGATGGCATGGGCCACTGCAAGGACAAGTCTGATGAGAAGCAGTCGTACTGTGGTGAGCAGAACCTTCTTTCCTACCAAAAAAAGAAAAATAGCCAAAACTACTTCAGTCTTACTCTTGTTGTTGGCATTTTTGATTTGATTCCATATCATTTCCTCTCTGGTTGTCAGCCAACCGTGTGTGTAAGAAGGGCTACAGACGGTGTGTAAATGGTCGCTGTGTGGGACACAGCTCCTGGTGTAATGGACTGGATGACTGTGGAGACAATTCTGATGAGCTTTTCTGTAACAGTGAGTCTATCTTACATAATAAGCAGGTTCTTACCAGCCAATTTAATATCTAAAATTGTGTTCACTGTCTCGTGTTTTTGTGTTTATCAGCCACACTGTGCTCAGCCGATCAGTTCCAATGTAGAGATGGAGGCTGTATCTCCAACTCCAGCAAGTGTAACCAGAAAGTAGACTGTGAGGACGCCAGTGATGAGATGAACTGCAGTAAGTAAAAATGATTAATTAAAATCAAAATTACAGCAAAGACTGTCTTCCAGGTTATGGTAGTAAAGATGTGCTGTTCTCTTTGTGAAGCTGCGACAGATTGCTCAAGCTATTTCCATCTGGGGGTGAAGGGAGTGACATTTCAAAAGTGCGAGTTCACCACACTCTGCTTTGCTCCTACCTGGCATTGTGATGGAGCTAATGACTGTGGAGACTTTTCAGATGAAAGAAATTGCCCAGGTATTTTAACAACCTCTGAAATACACATAACTTTTAAAATGTGCAGTGTTCAAGGAAAAAATGCCATTTTCCACAGAATGATCAGAGCAAGAAGTTCAATTTGGATTATTCCAAATGGGAGAGACAAAAACAATTAATGTTTTCATCCATTAAATTGTGGTTTGGAAGGAAATTCTGGTTTAAAACATAGAAATGTAAATTAAATTTCTTTCTCTTTCTTTATGCTGGCTCACTGTAATTTGCCTGATGTTTTTCATTTCTTTACCCTGCCCCGTGTCTCTGCTCTGCTAGGGAGTGGGAGAACAAAATGTCCAACCCCCTTCTTTGCCTGTCCTAGTGGTCGTTGTATCCCAATGAGCTGGACATGTGATAAGGAGAATGACTGCGAGAATGGGGCAGACGAGGCTCACTGTGGTGAGCACAGATACTCTAAACTAAACAAGCTGGATTGCAACAGAGCATTACTTTACTTTTTGGTGCTTGTATTTTTATTTATTCTTTCTTGTCCATTTTAGATAAATTCTGCTCAGCCTCCCAGTTTGAGTGTGGGAACCACCGCTGCATTTCCAACCGCTGGGTGTGTGATGGAGCCGATGACTGTGGTGACAGCAGTGATGAGGACAGCAAGTGCAGTGAGTCTTGGGCACAAACCTTTTGTGAATATGAATAAAAAAAAACACCTGGTACTAACATATCAAGCATCAAAAGTATTTTGACAGAAGTGCTTGGCTCTGTGCTGTTTGTAACAATTTAAGTTACCTGATAAAACAAGTGTGTTTGACTTGAATTCTCAAATTCAGAAAAAAAACACTTGTGGGTACTTGTGTTTCCATTCTGGCTTTTAAACTCTACAAAAATATAAGCATCTGATTGTTTTTGGAGTTAAGTACACAAATAAAGGGCAGCGAAAACCACTTTAAATAAACTCTTTCACTCACAGAAACAAAAACCTGCAGTCCTGAGGCATTCCAGTGTCCTGGATCCCATATGTGTATCCCTCAGCACTGGAAGTGTGATGGTGACAAAGACTGTCCTGATGGGGCTGATGAGAATGTCAAAGCTGGCTGCGGTGAGTGTAGCCTGGTCAAAGTAAAAACATTTTAATGACACAAAGTGACATAAGTTTACACTGCACGTCCAGGAGCATAATTTCCCTGATTCACATTTCTAAATATTTGTATGTCTCAGTCTTTAACAACACGTGTGGCACCAATGAGTTCATGTGCCAGGACCGACAGTGCATCCCCAAGCACTTTGTGTGCGACCATGACAATGACTGCAGCGATGGCTCAGACGAGTCCCAGGAGTGTGGTGAGTGGACCCATGATTTTGTATTACTGATGGGGTGATTTAGATGTTCTCTCCTGACTCTTGCTTTTAACAATGACCTTAACTCTCTTTGACACCCACGCTGTTTTTTGTTTTTGCCACAGAATATCCACCATGTGGACCCAATGAGTTCCGCTGTGCCAATGGACGCTGCCTCATCCAGAAATCATGGGAGTGTGATGGAGACTTTGATTGCCATGACCACTCAGATGAAGCCCCCAAGAATCCACGCTGCATTGGCCCAGGTTACACTAACAGCCACTCCAGCACTGACTGAAAGTTATCCCTTAGTCTCTGGCAATATTACTAGCCTCATTTGCTCACATTTTTTCTCCATTTGTTCCTTTCTTCATTTCTTCTCCTCCATATAAAACAGAGAAGAAATGCAATGACACAGCATATGCCTGCAATAATGGAAAATGTGTCAATGAGACGCTTCTTTGTGACCATAAGGATGACTGTGGTGATGGCTCAGATGAGCTGAACTGCTTTATTAACGAGTGCCTCAACAGCAAACTGAGTGGCTGCTCCCAGCTTTGTGAAGACCTTAAAATAGGATTTAAGGTAAGTCAATGCCTTGAAATTACAAGTTGAGATCTCCCTATTGGATGTGTAAAATAAGCAGCTTGTGTTGTTGCTTTACCTGCTTCGTATTTTGCCTCCTCACAGTGTAGATGCCACCCTGGATTCCGTCTAAAAGATGACGGGAAGACATGTGTTGACATAGATGAGTGCACAACCACCTATCCCTGCACGCAGCGCTGCATTAACACACATGGCAGCTTCCACTGTCTGTGTGTGGAGGGTTTCCAGCTTAGTCCTGACAACCCCACCGTATGCAAATCCACTTCTGGTAAGAAACATGACAGATTAATAACAGCCAGACAAGTGTTTAAACCAAATCCATAATACAGTAATACTTCATTCTCCCTCTCTCTTCATGCAGATGAGGAACCCTTCTTGATCTTTGCCAATCGCTACTACCTACGGAAGCTCAACTTGGATGGCTCCAACTACACATTGCTCAAACAGGTGAGACATGCAGATACAGTATAGTATTGGATGTCCCTTTGAAGTGCTTGGAAATCCTGCACAGTATGCCACAGGGTTTTATCACCAGCCCAGACTAATGCTGCTCCTGTGCTTTGACAGGGCCTGAACAATGCAGTGGCTCTGGACTTTGACTATCGGCAGCAGATGATTTATTGGACAGATGTTACCACCCAGGGCAGCATGATTCGACGCATGCACATCAATGGCAGTGATGTTCAGGTCAGTAAGGATGCATCTTATCTAAGGAAGATAAGGGACAGTGGAACGTGTTGATAATACCTGCCTGAAACATTTCCATCTAAAATTATTAATGAATCCCTATTTGTTTGTGTAATTAAAACTCTGGAAATATAATTAAATCCTTCTGTGTGAGGCACTGATTCTGAAAATGTATACTGCTTGCTCATTTGTTAGGTCCTTCATCGCACATCACTCAGCAACCCAGACGGTCTGGCAGTGGATTGGGTAGGAGGAAACCTGTACTGGTGTGATAAGGGACGGGACACTATTGAAGTGTCAAAGCTGAATGGAGCATATCGAACAGTTCTGGTCAACAGCGGTCTGAGGGAGCCACGTGCGGTGGCTGTGGATGTGCGCTATGGGTAAGAATGATACGGCACAACTTTAGAAAATGTGGGTCAAACAGAAGGAGTACTTTTTTTTTTTTTTTTGGAATGGAGAAAGTTTGTTTCATTACCAAGTAGATGCAGTTTAATAACATCACTAATGTTCTGCAAGTTAAACTGCTCATTTTAATAGAACAGAAATATATTATTATTATTTGTCTTTTGCATTATCTTTGAAACTCATTACTATTATTGATTTGACAGCCTCATAGTGGAGGTTTTGTTTTAAATTTGACTTGTCTTTCATCTAATGTATCAATTGCAATAAACAAACAACAAATAAACTATTACAACATTCCCCTGACAGATATTTGTACTGGTCTGACTGGGGAGACAACCCTCACATTGGGAGGATTGGGATGGATGGCACCAATAGGAGTGTCATTGTGGAGGATAAGATCACTTGGCCCAATGGCCTGACTCTGGACTTCATTAATGACCGCATCTACTGGGCAGACGCCCGTGAAGATTATATTGCATTTGCCAGCCTGGATGGGACCAGTAGACACACAGGTAGCATTCATACAAACACTTGCAAGAATGTCTATGCGCTTTCCCAGTTGTTGCTATCAATTTATGTGTCTTTGTGGCTGTGCCCCTCTAGTTCTGACTCAGGACATCCCCCACATCTTTGCCATGACTCTGTTTGAGGAGTACATCTACTGGACAGACTGGGAGACAAAGTCTATCAACAGAGCTCATAAGACCCTGGGAGTCAACAAGACTGTACTGATTAGCACCTTACACAGACCAATGGACATCCACATCTACCACCCATACCGCCAGCCTGAAGGTATGACATGCAGTGTATCCTCAAGTATGTCTTGGTTTCTGTCTGATTTGCTCTTAATTCTACTTTTGCACATTGTCTTTGCTCTGCAGTGGCTGGCCATCCATGCCAGACCAACAATGGAGGATGCAGTAACCTGTGTCTGCTCTCACCTGGAGGGGGCTACAAATGTGCCTGCCCTACTAACTTTTATCTTGCTGCTGATGGCAAACAATGTTTGTCCAACTGCACTGCCAGTCAGGTGAGCCCTCCTGAGATTATCGTTTTCAACATTTTTCTGCTTCCAAACATCATCAGCTCAAAAAAGAAGTCATTCTCCTCTCTGTCCTTCTAGTTTGTTTGCAAAAATGACAAGTGTATTCCATTCTGGTGGAAGTGTGACACTGAGGATGACTGTGGAGATCGATCAGATGAACCTGCAGACTGCCGTGAGTGAAACCTGATATAATGTATTATTAATGCACTATATTTTTTGGTCCTTCTGGTTTATAACATGAAGTGTTTTGTAACTGCAGCTGAGTTCAAGTGCAGACCAGGCCAGTTCCAGTGTGGCACAGGCATCTGTACCAACCCAGCCTACATCTGTGATGGAGACAATGACTGCCAAGATAACTCTGATGAAGCCAATTGCGGTACACAAACCTACATATGCATTTTATGTTTTATATTTTTATGTATTTCAACCTGCACTAACCTAAACTTTTCTTCACCCACTGTTTATTCTGTCTTCTGCACCCAGACATTCACGTGTGCCTGCCCAGTCAGTTTAAATGTAGCCACCCCAGTCGCTGCATCCCCGGCATATTCCGTTGCAATGGACAAGACAACTGTGGAGAGGGAGAGGATGAGAAGGACTGTCGTAAGTCTTACTACTATATCCTTATAGGTCCCCTGGGCATTATTTTCCAATTTTGCCTCACTAGTGACAATACTGTTCATTTATCTGAAAAATACTTTGGTCGATGTACAAAGGCATTTATACATAATAACTATAGATAATAATAATAAAATATCTAATGGCTACTTTGTCATTAAATTTGTTGTGCCTATTCATGCTATCCAGAGTACAAACTCTAGTGACATCTTTACTTTTCCTCTAGATCCTCCTTAAGGCCACAGTGTCTACTTCAGCATATATCAAAATCTAATGAGCAGATTTCTATGGAAATTGCTGAACACTTTCAGATTCCCCAGAGGATCTATTTTTACCTTTCCTTTTGCAATAACCTTAGGCCAAATTATGTTACATAATGTAATTGCCATGACATTTGCTGTGAGACATTTTCTCCACATTCATCCTCCACAGAGGGAGATTAGATGAACTGTTCTTTCAAGACACGCCGAGGTCAAAATTTACATATAAGCCCCTTTAGCTGTAAGGATTTGACAAATCATAGAATCATCAGTTCTGTCCATCTACATTTTTGAGTGGCCCTTAGTGGCTTACTCACTGTGAATTTCAGTGTTTTCATCCATCACTTTGATGCAAAATGAGCATGGATTTGTCTGTATTTACTGTCTGTGAGTAAGGTGGTCTAATTTTTCTGTCTCTGATGCAGCGGAGGTGACGTGTGCCCCCAACCAGTTCCAATGTGCCATCACCAAGCGCTGTATCCCAAGAGTATGGGTGTGTGACAGGGACAATGACTGTGTAGATGGATCTGATGAGCCTGCCAACTGCAGTAAGACACAGTTTGCTATTAATTTACAAGACAACACCTTTACTTAAGAAATGAAAAGAAATAAGTTTCCGGCATGTCTTTAACACACCCTGACTAATTGATGAGAGATTGTAGATATCAGTAATAAATTAAAAATCTAGAAAATAATACACCGTAGTTTGGAATTAAGAAGTAGAAACTTATTGATTGTAGGGGAGTGCTGATTTTCACCCAGCGGGATATTGTTTAACTGATGATTATTGACTTGCTCTGAGTTAAACTTCATTAAAACTGAAACAGACATATTTCGGAACATCAACAATAATGCTAACATCTGTTTATCATATATCAATTTGTACTTCTCATCTGTTAAATTTTCTCGGTCACAGCTCAAATGACATGTGGCGTGGATGAGTTCCGCTGTAAGGATTCTGGGCGCTGCATTCCAGCACGCTGGAAGTGTGATGGAGAGGACGACTGTGGAGATGCTTCAGATGAGCCAAAGGAAGAGTGTGGTGAGGAGAAAATAAAGTTGGTGACAAAGAAGAGAATCTATTTGGTGGAAAAAAGAACTTAAACCATGCATGTACTTCTGTTGTATGTTTGTTTTGTGCTTAGACGAGCGCACATGTGAGCCATACCAGTTCCGCTGTAAGAACAACCGCTGTGTGCCTGGCCGCTGGCAATGTGACTATGACAATGACTGTGGAGACAACTCTGATGAAGACAAGTGTGGTAAGTTTCTTCTGTTTTTCTTAATTTTGGGAAGGACATTATTCTCTCACAAAGTCTATAATAAAACTTTACATTATTGAATAAGCTCTGTTGTAAGTACACTGTTGCAGATGCAACAGGTTTCTGTGGTAAGCAATGTATCACCTTTCACTATGTGTTTCTGTTATATTTACTCGACTAAACGCATGGTTGAGACTTTCTTTTTTGCATTAAGTACTTCTGTGGCCATTTACACATCTCACATCATTTCATGTCTATTTTGCATTTCACACTGGCCTGTTGCTGTGAGCCAGAGGTAGGTGTTTTCACAGTTTCAAGCTCAACCATCCACAACCTCTCAGCTACCCAGTCCTTCATGTGCCCCAGGCTTGTCTTTTGTTTTGTGAGCCTTTTCTGTGCTTTTCAATCCCACTAGCTCCTCTAGCTCCTCTGCTACATACCATAACAGTATGTTGTGTTATCCCAACCTCTGTGCCCCATGATATGAATTATTTTATTCACGTACATCTAGCTCTCAACAGAGCACTCTTTTTGCAGTCTGCTCTATTCCCACTGTTTTCTTCTCTTTTCCTGCTTCTCCTTACTCCTTGCCTCGATTCTCCATTCCTCCTTGATTGTCCTCTTTCAGCTGCCTAAGCTGTTTTCTCTCTGTCCTCAGTGCCTCGTCAGTGTTCTGAGAGCGAGTTTGCCTGTACAAATGGCCGTTGCATTGCTGGGCGCTGGAAGTGCGATGGGGACCACGATTGTGCCGATGGTTCTGATGAGGTATCACTCCAACCATTTCCTTCTTCATTAATTGTCCATTTTGAACTTTGACATAGTTGACTAATCAAAATTATGCTTTCTTTTGGTCCAGAATGGCTGTGATGTGAAGTGTGACAGTGATCAGTTCCAATGCAAAAATGGCCACTGTATCCCCATCCGCTGGCGCTGTGATGCTGATGCTGATTGTATGGATGGCAGTGATGAGGAGAAATGTGACACTGGTGGTAAGATACAGATTTCATTTTCTGCTGAATGATTACCCAAACATATAATGTTGAAGCCGTGACTGCAAACAGCAACTGAATGCTTCAATTCTCTTCTCACCTTCACATTTTAGTGGGCAGACACTGCCCCCTGGATGAGTTCCAGTGCAACAACACTCTCTGTAAACCCCTGGGCTGGAAGTGTGATGGTGAAGATGACTGTGGAGACAACTCTGATGAGAATCCAGAAGAGTGTGGTGAGAATCACTGTGCTTCACATGTAGACAGAATTTCTAATAGCCTGCTTGCATGCTGTTCTGTCTGTTCCTTAAAGCTTCTCTCTTTCTGTCCCAGTTAAATTCCAGTGTCCACCCACAAGGCAGTTTCGCTGTAATAATGATCGTGTGTGCTTGCCGGTATCAAAGCGCTGTGATGGTGTCAACAATTGTGGGGACAACAGTGATGAAATCAACTGCTGTGAGTTTGTTTAATATTGTTTAAAGCAGGAATTATTACAACTTCAGAGAGAGAAAGCAAAAGGTGTACTGTACAGTGTATTTAAATTGCAGTGACTCTCGATCATATTTCAGGATGACTTCTGCACAATATAATCAAGGTAATAACCTGTGTGTGATTCCTCCAAAAGTGTCTCCTGGCAAACCAGTATGTCAGAAGGAGGAGTTCCAGTGCTCTAATGGCCGTTGCATCAACTCTGTCCTACGCTGCAATTTCTTCAATGACTGTGAGGACTATGGTTCTGATGAAATCAACTGCAATAAGAGAGGTGCGTTAGAGTGAAAGTCAGAATGTCAAAGTGTAAAGTGTGAAGTAAGGCTGCATGATTATGGCCAAAATGATAATTACAATTATTTTTATCAGTATTGTAATCACAATTATTAATCATGATTATTCATCATGTTAGCGAAAACATCTGTACTTTTAAACATCAAATAAACATGTACCCTGGTTACTAAAAGAGCCTAGCTTTAAATTGAGGAAATACCTCGCTACTGTACCTTCTTCTCTCAACATAACTCACTCTCAACTGCTTTCAACAGTCCATCAAGTGACTTGAGGGTGCCACTGCAGAGTGTGCTCGCTTGTTAATTATTTAGGCAGCTTATTAAAGCCTTAACCATGCGTGCACCCCCTGGTGGTTGGCTGACTACTGGCTAAGAAAATGATTACACAGATATTCAGAAGAGCTTGCATTTTAAATAGCAATATCGCTGATGATCAGTTTAAGTTGTCAGTGTGAATACATGATCCCATGTTTCTTTCCTTACAGATACAGGGCTGAATGAGTGTCGTAGCAACAGGACAGTGTGTGGAGATGGAGATGAAGCTCACTGTGTGGTGAATGGCACAAACTCTTTCTGCTCCTGCAAACCTGGCTTCCAGTCCAGTGGACGCAACACGTGTGAAGGTACAGCTCTCTCTCTCTCTCTCTAGTTACATTTTGCACGTTATATTATGGCTACAGTCTGATCTGGAACTTGAAAGTATGTGTAATGCTTATCATGTGTTCTTGGCTTGTTGACAGATAAAAATGAGTGTAATCATTTCGGAGTGTGTTCTCACATCTGCAACAACACTAAGGGCTCCTATAAATGCAGCTGCCATAAGTACTTCACCAGAATAAACGACACCTGCAAGGCTGATAGTGAGTACTCCTTCTATATTTACATATCTAAGTACAATGTGCACATTGTGTACTCTGGATTTCATTTATCTGCCTTAATTTTTTTCACATCTCTGCTCTACTATAACAATGTCTGTCCTTTTCTTGGCCTAACACGATTTCATGTGGATCTCCAGCCCAGAGACAAGTGCTCTACATTGCTGATGATAACGAGATCCGCAGCTTGGACCCTTTCATGCCAAACTGGCGCTACGAGCAGATATTCCAGGGTGATGCCAACGTACGCATCGATGCCATGGACCTGCATGTCAAGACAAACCGTATTTATTGGACAAATTGGCACACCGGGCGCATCTCTTCCTATGATTTGCCCTCCTCCTCCTCGTCTCCTAATAGCAACCGTAATAGACGCCAAAGTGACTCCAGGGTCACCAACCTGGAGGTAGGTGTACATATGTCATATACTGTAGACAAGATTAGTACTGTAAATCATGAGTCCAATTTTATTTTACTGCATTTTCTCTTGTGTTCAGATCCCTGATCTGAAGATGCCACGAGGCATTGCTGTGGATTGGGTGGCAGGGAACTTGTACTGGACAGATTCTGGTAGAGATGTTATTGAAGTGGCCCAGATAAGTGGAGGACGTCATCGCAAAACCCTAATTTCCGGCATGATTGATGAACCTTATGCCATTGTAGTAGATCCACCAAGAGGGTAGGTCTTGGAAAGGCTTGGGGTGCACTAATATACCCAATTCAATTGTATTTATTTATTTTGCAAAATATCATCATCATCGCCAACATCATCATAAATTTTCCTTACTGGGCTTCACAATCTGTACAAAATGTATCATGCTCTATCCTTGATAGCTTGACTGATAACATACTTGAAGAATATGATTACAAGAATGCATACAAGAGATTTAATTGTAATAACAGCAATGACAATTTCATTCATTAGGAAAATGTACTGGGCAGACTGGGGGAACCACCCTAAGATTGAAACTGCTGCCATGGACGGAACCATGAGAGAGACACTGGTAGAAGAAAACATTCAGTGGCCAACTGGTAAAACACACACTCACAGACAGATACATACTAAATACAAAGTGTGAGTCTTTCATGCTTTAAAAAATACTATCCTCTGTCTGTATAGGTCTAGCGGTGGACTATTTCAACCAGCGTCTGTACTGGGCCGATGCTAAACTCTCCTTGATCGGCAGTGTGAGGCTGAATGGCAGTGATGCAGTTGTGGCTGTAAACAGCATTAAGAACAGTTAAGTGGCGATTTAATGTAGGTTGACAATGCAGGATAGTGTATTTTAACACATACACTGTCTATAAAGCTTCCATACTTTATTTTTCTACACAGAACTCCATCACCCCTTCAGTATCGATATCTTTGAGGACTACATCTATGGTGTCACCTACATCAACAACTACGTCTTCCGAGTCAATAAGTTTGGCAAAGGACCCATTGAGAACCTAACAACTGGAATGAACCATGCCACTGATATAGTCTTGTATCACCGCTACAAGCAGCCTGAAAGTGAGGACAAAAGAGAAACCTCTCATCATACCACTGCAACTTTCTATTTGAAACAGTAACCTATTATCAGAAAAACAAGGAGAACATTTTACACCATTATGAATAACATCATATTCTCTGTCTCTGCCAGTGACTAATCCTTGTGATAGAAAGAAATGTGAATGGCTGTGTCTGCTAAGCCCCAGTGGACCAGTTTGCACGTGTCCCAATGGGCGCACACTGGACAATGGCACATGTGTGGAGCTGCCTACTCCCACACTGTCTCCTATCTGTGAGTAAACAGACACACTCGCACATTCAGAACACACATACTGGCATACTGGCACACATACTAAATCATTCTGTATGACTGAAAATCATCTACAGCTCCTCCCAGCGGCCCCTGCATGGCCCAGTGTATGAATGGTGGCAGCTGTTTCCTGAATGCTCACAAGCAGCCAAAGTGTCGTTGCCAGCCCAATTATGGAGGAGATCGATGCGAGATTGACCAGTGCAGAGACTACTGCAAGAATGGAGGAACGTGTACACCTTCCCCTACAGGTAAAAAAAAAGAGATTTCAAATTGTTTCTGGAATTTTGTGCACCGTTACTAATAATAAATACAATATGTTAGTTTGAATACAATGTCAATGTCACTCTTGACAGCTAAAATACAATTTTCTGGGACACCTAAATGTTTCTGTTGCCATAATATGCACACTTCCTGTCTTTGTTCTCCCTTTTTATGACTTTATACAATATGTGTGTCCTTCCACAGGCTCTCCTACCTGTCGATGCTTGACAGGATTTACAGGACCAAACTGTAACCTGCACACCTGTAAGGATTACTGCAAGAATGGTGGTAACTGTACTGTCAGTGCTGGAAACCAGCCAACCTGCAGCTGCCCTCCTGACTTCCTAGGCGACCAGTGCCAGTATAGTGAGTGTTCCCACTATCTAGCTGATAATTCAAGTTTAAAAAGTTTGAATATTTTTGCTGACCAGTGAGATACATAACTAAGTCAGAATTCCTAGTGCAAGTGAACTTACATGTTTGTATGGTTGTGTGTGCGCAGGAAGCTGTGAAGGCCACTGCCTGAACAAAGGCATATGTCTCCAGAGTGCCGATGGCTCAAAACTGTGCCGCTGTCTGTCTCAGTACACTGGCAGCACATGTGAGATTGACAAGTGTCACTATTGCCGTGATGGCCAGTGTATCCCTAACAACAGTTTTATGACTACAGGGGAATTCACCTGCCGGTAAGCTCACTCACAGGCAGACACACACACACACACATATATACAAAGTTGTGTACCCGTGCCAGGTTACAGTACTACTCATTGGTTTTTTTCTGTCCTCAACAGCTGCACCAATGGAAAAATTCAGCCCAGCTGTTACACATGTGATGCAAATGAGTATTGTGCAAATGGCCAGTGCTCCATAAACCCTGTCACCCACCTTCCAGAGTGCAGGTTAGGAGCAGAGTATATTCATCCATAATTGTTATCACTGAATCTAAATATATAAATTGCAGAAATGCTTAACCTACGTCTGTTTCCTCTCCTGTTCTATGTAGATGTTCACCAGGCTGGACAGGGCATCGCTGTCAGTCTGTGGCCAACAGTGGAGGTGTCCCAAGTTCAGGCGGACGTGAGTCAGCACTTCCACAATATCAGTTCCTTGGATTTCATATGATCAGATTGAGTGTGCACAAATTTATATTTGTTTTTGTGTGTGTAGGCACAGCTTCCATAGTGATCCCTGTGCTGCTACTGTTGTTGCTATTTGTGCTGGCCGGAGGTGCATTGGTCTGGTACAAGAAACGAATGAGAGGGTAAGCAACAGCATACACATTTAAAACAGGGTATTTCTTTCTTTCTTTCTTTCTTTCTTTCTTTCTTTCTTTCTTTCTTTCTTTCTTTCTTTCCTCCATCTACACTCCTTGCTGTAATGGCATCTCTTGTGCTCCTCAGGTCTAGCCGGCTCAGCAAAACCGGCTCCAGACGCTTGCGGTAACAGTTGCCAGGGTTTCACTTCCATACCCCATCCAAATCTTCATCTTGATGCTCTATCTTTCTCTGTCTCTCCCTCACCCATGAGTCTTGGTTGCTGTGTAGCAGTGTTTGGTCCTGTGGTGAATGCTGCCTCATTCTCTCTGATGTCAGTGGGAGGTGTAGTTCTGTTTAATTGCCCTGTTCAGAGCAACCTCAGGGAAGATCTATTAAAAAGATGCCTTGAATAGATCGGCCTATGTGGTGTCCAGTGCTGTAGATCCCTCATTTTACATGTTCATTATATTTTGCCATATACTGTACTGTACCGTGCTGTGGTTTGTATTGTGGTGGTGTCTCCTATAGTGAAAGATGGCAAAAAGCATTCTTCCAAGCCCAGATTGGAAAATGCAATTTGGAAAATCCAGCATTTACTGGCAGACAGGTTGAAGCATCTTTTATATAATAGAGGTGTCACGATTCTCTTAAGTCCTCAATTTGGTTTCATTTCAGTTTTAAGGTTGCAATTTGATTGTCAATCTTTTTTTAATCCTTTTAGCATAGATGGCTATGCCATTTGTAGACTATAGTCTAATCTAGTCTGATGCCATGTTAACTCATTTCATTACGGTAATAACTTTTTATTTCTTAAGATGGTCTGCATGGTGTCTGCCATCAGTTGTTTGTAATGTACCACACTAAGGCCTTATTGCCAGATTTAAAAAATGTATTAACCATATAATGTAACAACTTATTTCACCAGTAAACCGTAAACGTAATGTGAACAAAAGAGCCATCTAGTGACCCTTTTGCAACTGCAGTGTGCACTCTTCACAGCAGATGATATTCTATATGTGTTGCTCTGGAAGTCCAGCATCTGTCATTGAGGCCACTAAATCTGCCCAGCTCTAACCTCCAATAACTCTTTACTTCACATGATCATACATGGAGGGCAATACCATTGTGATAAAATGCAACCTGCTTGGCATTTCATAGCTTACACTAATTAATGCTTGAATCCACGGTTTTCTATCACTGAATAAGGTTGCATGTCTTCTATTAATATCGTAATAGCGTTAGTTATCTGAATTTTGTAGTTTAGCTCTAAATGACAGCAGAAGAGTTGCGTGTTAACGGTGTTGTCATAGTCCAGTGTACTTCTTTGTGATGCCTGTGGAAATGTCCTGCTATATTTGTTGTGTTGTCTGCAGACAAGTTTGCTACACGCACACTACATAGCATACAGACTGGACTGTGGCTTTGTAAACAGAGTTGACATAACTCACGGAGGGGGTGGGGAGGGCAATATTAGTAGTTGCAATGGTGTCGTTTAACAGGCTCCAAGTTCAAGTGAGAGGAGGTAACATTGAGTCACAGCATTTCCACACACGTTTTTATTTCCTTGTTGACATACCATTTCTATCGATATCCAATTTACAAGCGAGATTGTGACACCACTATTAGATAATCTAATTGTGGTTTTACTTTGAATGAACATTTAACTACAGTCTGGAAGGTTAGTTGGTACATGTGTCCAGGTCCATGTGTCTGGATCTGTCCTAGGATAAATGAATGCTGGGTTTATGTTGATGTCTGTGCTGTCGCTTTATTCCCTTAGCCTGGATGGTGGTAAGAGTCATGCCATGATGCCTCTACACTCCCTTTGTGATGTGGCTGTGTCTCTGCTTGCACTGTTCAGGCTCCTGTTAGCTTGAATAATAAGCAATGGTATAACTGTACACTTAATTTTTGGTGTAGGGCCAAGGGCTTCCAGCACCAAAGGATGACCAATGGGGCCATGAATGTTGAGATTGGAAACCCTGCCTACAAGATCTATGAAGGCGAGCCTGATGATGATGCTGGGGAGCTGCTAGATGCAGATTTTATGCTGGACCCAGACAAGGTAGAGCAAACAGCAGGCATGCATGTACATATACCCACGCTGTAGTGGCTGACACATTATCTAATGAATGTGGTTTTTTTTTACTACTTTCAGCCCACTAACTTCACAAATCCTGTATATGCCACTCTGTATATGGGAGCTCACAACAGTCGCAACTCTCTGGCGAGCACAGATGAGAAGAAGGAGTTGCTATCGCGCGGAGATGAGGAGCCACTTGTAGACCCACTGGCATAGACTGCCCATCGGCCTGGATAATGCTATTCCTAACTCACCCCTTCTTCTTGCCTTTTAAAGAAAAAAGGAAACAGAAAAAAAAATTAACAAAAAGCGTGAGAGAAAATTGATAAAAAGTGTGAACACTGTATAAAATGTACAAAAATGAAGGACTACTTTTGTATGTGATTGCAGTATTATATTTTGTTCTTTTGAGATTCCTCTGGTCAAAAATGAATAACATTTTCTATGAGAGATTTTTAATTTACACTTGTCCCTTACCCTTTACCTAAATAGCCACTACCTCTGTGCAAAATGAAATGGAAATAAGAAAATCAGAAGAAAAGATGCTATCATTGGAGCAATTTTAATTTTTTATTTTTGTATGAATTGTATAGAGAAAAAAAACATTGTTCCATTTCACCAGTGCCAACTGTTTGTTGTTTGTGTTGACTTTGAGCGGGAAAGGCAAAACTCAAAGTTTTCTAAAATCGGTACATGTGTAGTCTTGTCGGGGTTCTCGGCAAGATTGTGTGAGACAGATTTATGATAGCACCGTTTGTGTATAGCACATGTAAAATGTCAATACCAGATGGCAACTACAGTATTTCCACATAATTTTTTTCTCAGAGAACAATGTTCATGAAATGATTGTGTTGTCTTCCTTGCACAGAATTCATATTTTACGGTATAGTGTATACTGTAGGCTTTATACCGTAAGATGTAAAGCAGGTATGTTTGTTTTTATCACATTGTATGACAGTTGGAGCTCATATGTTGCTGAAGGATGAGAGGAGTTTTGATATTTGATTATGGAATTGGAGAATGAGGAAGTTGGTCGTGGGTTAAACATTCCAGACAGAGGTGTGGATGGAGATTACAGATGTAAAGACAGATATAAGAATGGATGGGTGGACAGTGGGTTGTGCATATGTGCCCAGGCCACAGCTGGCTAATGATGGGAGGGCCATAGCAGATACATACTTTAATGGGTAGTTTGATCATTTCTGCCCCATTTAGTTTTCTGCTACAGGGGTCTTCCTCGAGTTGAAAGAGAAGGAGGCTGCAATTATGGTAACATGAGAAGAAAAAAGATTGAGATGGGCCTTTTGCTTGTCTTTTATTTCTCCAGTCCATTTTTTTGTGTGCGCACATTAAGACCAGATTACATTCAGCTTTGTGAGTAGTTTCATCTTTCTACCTTTAGAGGATCAAAGTCTGTATGTTCTTAGTTTTGTAATGACTGAGTCTTAAGTGCATTATGTTCATTTGATCCTTAGCGTTTCTCTGTTCATCTTGAGCTGTTTCTGATCTCTCACTCTCCTCTGTGCCCTGCTGCTGCTAATGCTACCATTCTGGTTGCTCTGACATGTCCTTATGCTCAGCCTCTGTCCCAAAATGCTGCTTCTGTCAGAAAATGTGTCAGCCATATCTTAATGCATGTGAAAAGTAACACCGATCTTTAATGTAACTACAATAACAAGTTTTTATTTTGCTTACCTATCAGCAAGTGTTATTTTACGCTGTTGTTGTATATGTTTGTCTTTAATTGAGAGAGAAGTACAATCATTTTACCTAAAGAACATTTTTGCTAAATCATACATGCATTTTCAGAATTGTTTTTGATTAGTCTTTGTTTTTTTTAATGAAAAATGACACATAGCTTTTATAGTACACGATGCATGGAGGCTCAGACTTTCTTCTGGAAAGAGAATAATGTTTAATTTTTGCTGGAGTACTTTACAACCTAAATAACAGATATTGTTATAAATAAAATTTTAAAAATTGTACAGAAAACAAGCTGTCTTTTGTGTTTTGTTCACAGCCTGTATGGATGGAAATACTGCAATAAGTCAGTGCAGGTTGGTTTAATCATTTGTTAGGCAAACTTTAAATCACATTGTGCGTAATTCAGATATAAAATAAAGTGCTGTGTTCATGTTGCATTCTTTTTCTGTTATAGGTTAAGTTTTCTTGATTTATTAATAAAAACAAGAACATAAAGAGAATTATGCTGAATATGTGAAAATACATAGTAGTGTGTAGCACATCATTCTTAATAAATTCTCGTGCTGAGAACAGACCTTCAAGTAACCCTTATTCATAAAATAAATGCAGTATACAATATTGTGTGCATTTTTAAAATTCACTGTTTTAAATCATCTTCATCCTAAAAAATTCTTTCTGTGTGTAAGTTAGATCTGCAGCTACAACTCTCTTCAGTTACTTTGTTTCACATCTTCACATGATGTCTCTAGTCTTCAACTGCTCTCGGACTCTGCTCAAATAGTCAGGGTCAGGATACCCAAAACTGTGGGAAAATTGAAAGCATATTAATACAGCTGTATTGTCAATCTTGATTCAGAATCTCTTACAGTGCATCAGTAGATTTAACACTAAAAAAGAATAAATATCTAAAAAGAACAAAGAGATATGTCTACTGTACCTCCATGGTCCTCCTGTCTTTGAGGTCTTGTGGTGAATGCCGTTCCACATCACCTGGTTGTCCAGACCAATAGTGAAAATAAGGTCCTGATCAAATGCTCTCTTCAGCAGTTGCAGCACTTCTTTTCCCTCCATGTTGTTTGGAAGATAGGCTTTTTTTTTAATACCATAAAACTTCTTTGTAGGGTTGGGATGCCTTGCCTGCAATGACAGTGGCAGCAACAGAACACAGATATGATTAACAGTAAAAAAATAAATGAACACAGAAGAAATAAAATAACATGCAATCAATATTATGTCATCATGTTTCAATTATTGTATTTACCGATTGTGTTCCACCTTGCATATCATAACGGATGACTATAGTGCCACAGCCTGGAAATCCAGGGAGAGAGGTGCGCTTTGTTTTGCATGTCATTTTCCCTTCAGGCTGGTATCCCTGTATCAGACCAAAGATATCTCTGCAGAGAGGACAGGTAGGTCCCATGGTTGCCGCTGACTTTGACAGGCAATCCTCACAAAATTCATGTTTACACTGTAGCCGTTTCTTATTGGTAAATGTGTCCAAACATATTGCACACATATCATCTTTATTGTCTCCTGCTGTTGCTCCTTCTTCTGTGGG
>JANJYP010090778.1:0-11886 GCA_024605115.1 Rastrelliger brachysoma | reverse complement strand
CTCTGAGGAACTTTCAAATGTGCTAGCTTTATATAGACATGAATCATGGCAACAAAAATTGTGAGCATGACACTCATTAGTAGATCACTGGATCACCACTTTTTTTTTAAGATTTATTCAGAATTTTGGATGTGACTGTACTAAAAAAAAATGCATTTAAAGACCTAAGAATCATTTTAAATGCAATATATCAGAAGGAATGGGGTGCCCAAAAACTCTGAAAACAGGTTCAACAAAAACTAAACATTATAAATTTGATGAAGGTAAGATTTATTGTAGGGCTGTTGTTTTAGACTGCATTCATTTTAGCTAGATGTGCCTAATAAACTGACCATATAACCATCCCAGGTTAGGAAGAGAGCGGGCAGAGTCTCTTCTCACCTGCAGTGGGGATTTCTTGGTCAGAGAGAGCAGCTCCGCTTCTGGTCAATATGTCCTCAGTGGTATGGAGGGATCCATCGTGCGTCACCTACTGCTGGTTGATCCATACGGACAGGTTGGATTTCACATGTAAACCTATGCTAGTATGAGGAGAGATGACAAACAGTTGCTCTCATAGTTTAAGCTCACTGTCTGTGTTTTGTACATGCAGGTGCGGACCCGTGATCAGGTGTTCTTGAGTGTCAGTCACCTGGTGCACTTCCACATGGAGAGCCAGATGCCCATCATTTCTGGGAGCAGTGAGCTGTGTTTGAAACAGCCCATTTTGCAGAGACACTAACACGTATATTCACAGACTGCCACATCCATACTGCAGCCTTCAGCAGCTGTACTTGTGGCAACAAAATTATAAACTTTTCAACATTTTTAGCCGCCTGAAAATATTGAATCTAATTCTCTAAACGTGTGGGAGATCAAATGCGCACACCATACAGTAAATGTACGGTGCATATAATTAATTAGTATCTGCATTTGAGTTATTCGACAAGTAGGAACAACCTCTTGCCTGCAGAACATCCTGTCTCTTTGTCAGGCTGATTTTGCTGGTTCTTACTCAAAGTTGAAGCACAATCACTGGAGTCGGGAGGAAATAACCAGAATGTTGGCAGACTTTCAGAATCTTCTTTTTTTTTACATGCTAAATTTGTCCTCTTGTCATATTTGTCTGATTTGTTGTCATTGTATGTTGTCTTTTCCATGCTTGTCTTTTCAAAAGAACCTTTTATTCCTTGTATTTGTTGCAGTCTAAAAATGGAAAGTAAATGCTCTTTGTAACCAGAATCAGCAGATACAGATTTGCAGTTTGGTGGCTTATAAGGTGGCAACACAAATAATGAGTTTTGCTCTCTATAAAAGGTAATAAAATACATCTTCAGTTCTTTTACAGTATAATTTATTATTTGACCTCTTAATTATCTGCCGGTTCTTTCTTGTTAAACCCTCAATCACAAGAAGCACTTAATTCATGCTTCTGTGAATAGCTCCATTTGAAATTTCCTGGTGTCTGCTTAAAAGGTGCCAAGATATCCTTTGAAGAATAGTCTGATCATAACACAACCTGACACAAATCATCATCATCTAATTTAGAAGATTTAATCAATTTTAACTCTTTTTACTCTTTATGGCAGCTACCAGTCTAACAAGTACCAGAATGTATGCTGTTCACCGACACAAGGCATCTCAGTATTCAATATTTGGAGTTCTTTTACTCTATAAGGAAATACTTTTGCTTTTTTCTTAAGATATTAAAGTTTTCTAGTACAGCTTGTTTAACTGATATCCTAATGTGCTCACAGTTCTGATTCCATTTGTTAATTTGACTTTTAAATTTCATGATTATCTCATCTCAAAAACTGCACATGGACCATATACATTAGTTGGATGCTTTTTGTAAAGTAAAAATAGTGATAATGAGTTAACTGGATGAAAATAAGTTGTTTTGGAAATATTTTGTATCTGCACTCTGGTGTCAATGTGATCAAACACACATTGGGAGTTAAGAACACACTGGGTAAGACATTTAGAGACACACAGACTACTACATGTTTACTTCAGTTCAGCACAAATAGTGGGTGAAGCATGCATCACATTATTTCTAACACTACTGTTCGTGTGGTTAAAACAACCTTCTGTCTGGCGTTACTCCTCATTACACTTGTATCTGGTCAGCCACAGTACATGACAATTTGTACCACGGCTGTCACTGCTCTCTAAAGCTTGATTGTCTTGCCTCACTTGTAAGTTGCTTTGCATAGAAGCGCCTGCCAAATGACAAAATGTAAATGTAAATGTGGATGTAGATGTAAATGTAGACGTAAATGTAAATCTTCATACAAATTTCAAACTACATCAGAGCAGGAATCTTGAACTGAGGCAACTAGGGCTTATAAGGTTTCTGAAATCATAAGTAGTTTTACTGAATCACGTAAAAGAAAACATAGCACATCCTCTGCTGTCATGTTTTGATTGAATTAAAAGCTGCTGTTTGCTTCATGGTTTAAGCCCTCTGTCCTCATGACAGTGACTTTCCTCCACTCTTACTTTTTTTTTTCTTTAGCTCTATGCCTGATCTTTAGATTATTGATATCATTATTTGAGACAGAACAGAACAGAGGAAAAAAGATTAAAAGACACTTTCAGAGCGACAAGAGTGAAGTAATCAAAATATTAATCAAGAGAAAAAAGTATAAATTTAACACTAAGTATAATAATTGAATTCTCTAAGCAAAAGCTTTATGTATTAAGCATATTATTGGACATTCTGTATTTTACTATTTCAAATTTCATATATAAAGTTTTTAAAAATCAGGTAAAATGCCTAACATAGTGTTCTTATGTTTTAAATGCTCAGTTCTTTCAAGCTGTTTTTATTTTAGTGCTGTGTCTTTCTTCTTACAGAAAGGTCTCAAAGGTCTCAACAGGACTCCAGTTTATTCATTTGAGTCTAAACCTGGAAAAATAATCACTGTGAAAATATAGAAATATGTTTTTCAACACCTGGGATTCTTTATGCCACAAGATGGTGCTATCAGTCTTCACCCAAACTCTTCCACCTTCAGCAAGTATCGAGATACAATTTCTTAACAGGTCAAACACCAAGAAACAGTCATTCTTTATTTGTTTATGTGGTTGTTGCATTTCACCATAATCTTGCGTAATTCGTGTTGCTAATAGTTTACAGGATGTCCTGCATTTCATTGGTTATTTCTGTGTTACTGAAACAGGTGTTTGCGAAGGAGCAGTGACTCACAGTAAACAGCTTATAATAAGTGCTGCAACACTTTTCCCTCAGTTTTCACCAGTCTGTCACTAGCACATTTTGGTGAAGTAAAAGATGACAATGTGCTGAAAATATGCAGTTGACTGTTTTTGGGGCTGTGGCCCTCAGTATCCTCTGAGAGAAGCTTTTGGAGGGTCTCGCCCACATTAATCACCCTCAGCTTATTAGACTGGGCTCAGGGAACTGCTGGCAGCTGATGGAGAGAGAAGCAGCTCTGCTGTGGACTGATGCAAAAAAAAGATAAACACAGATAGGATATCTAAAGAAAAACAGCACTGAAAACTTTTCTGTTCAGATAATTCTGTCAGATATAATCACACAACCCATATGTTTTTGAATTTCCCACAATCCCTAATTTATGGGGTGTCAAAGATGGCTACTCTGCTTTGTTACTAAAAACAGTAAATGTTATCTCTGCTTTCTTACACTTCAAAGTCAGATACGTTTATACTATCTGCATCTTATCTGATTCAGTCAGTAAACAAACAGACTCAAAGTGTTTGGCAAACAAAGAATCAGACATGCATTCATCGGTTAACATGAAAGCTATCATAAATTTGATATTAAGTGATTTTTCAGGCAAAGTGAAGTTACTGCCCAGCTTCACTATGTCCCTCTGGATTTTCTGTGAGTCATAGACCTCGCCCATCTGCCCCCCCTCCTCCCAATAAGAAAACTAACCAAGAAGTGTATGATGCCATTCTCCCAGGCTTGTGATGATCACGTTGTCAAACCCATGAGGTTACTGTTTGACCTCTGACTTCTCATTAATGTCAAAGCAGAAGCTGGCAACCTGTGAGTGTAACTGTAAAAGAGGTTTTAGGAGGACTATTTTAGAAACGTCGCATGGTATGATCATTGAAGTGATTATAGTAATCATTAACTGAAGACTTTCACCAGGCAATCGTTTATGTTGCACCATTAAAACATATTCAACAGACAATTTTAATAAAATATCTATTAACCTTTGATGTTTGACCATAGCCAATCCAGCATTCTTTCCAGATGTTATCTGCAGCATAAAAAGTCAGGGCAACATCATTTCTTTGGTTTGGAATGAATTTTGGCACCTCTATGAAATAAATTAGTCATAAATTCAGATCAACTCAAATAAACCACTCTCAATATTCACTTGAGCTGTCAATATACCCTCTGTAGAGTATCAAAGGGACATTTAATTATCTGTATGAAATAGGTCTCCTGGGGAAGCTGAACTGACACTCTGGTTTTCCTCTTATTTCACCTTCCAGCTACAGTATATTTCAACCTTGATTTGTTCACAGGGTCATAGCAAATGTTAAAACACATATAATAAATCAAATGATGTATAGGATAGTTGTAACCAGAGGAAACCTTTGCACAAGTCAACACAGTTTTGTACTTTATATACTTTATATATAGTATCTATAACCATTTAGACATATAACATTATATTACATTCAATAGATTTTACAATATTTATTGTATCTATACAAATGTTTCAATCGTGTAAAAAATGTATGTATGTAAAAATGTATACAACTTATAATCATTACCAGCAATAAATGCAGAAATTACTGCATGAGCTGATTGTTTCACCTTTACAAATTATGGGGAGAGAAGTTCTAGGCAAACATGTATTGATCAGCAGGTTAATTATAAGAGGCTCCAAGAAATTAAAACTCTCCAGGAAGACACTTTACCTTAATTTATGCAACCATATGTTGTGTGTACAGTTGTTAGTGCATACATGTGCATTCCAACCAGTGAACCCAGCCAGTGACATGACAGCCCCTGAAACAGGAAATGATAAACATTCAGTATAATCTTCAGGTTCTGTGGCTTTGGTTTTGATCCAGAGCATTAAAAAGCCTGATCTCTTTGAATTCCTTTATAGAATAAACTTGAGTGCTGATCAGCCCGAGGGTATTAACTTTAAGCACAAGCACAGACACACATACATTTACACTTATGACAAAGCATTCCCAGACCCTGAAGCGCCTTAATGGAACAATTAAAGTCATAAAAAGCGCCCAGGGTACGAGAGCATGAAATTGTTTCTTGTTTCAATGTTATCAGAGTCATACAGAGTTCAAATCTGAGAGGAAACAAAACAAGACTTGGCCACTGGTGGGGCTATGTTGCAGGAGTTATTAGCATGCCAAAATCTACACGTATGTTCCTCCCGGGGCAGTGCAGAGGGGGCGACACAGCCATGTGAGGTTTGCAAACAAATGCACAAAAACAAAGAGACAAACTGCTTTTTGTGCCTGGTTCTGTTTCCTGTTTCCACAAATCAGGAACCAGTGAGGGCATGCTGTGGAAAGGAGCGGGCCAAGAGTCTCTGTTAAATGAGTATACAGTAAGTTGCTGTTGGCCTGAGTCGGTGCAGAATAGATGAGTGTGTGTGTAACCCCTACAGTGATCACCTCACTCCTTAGCAGCGCTCTACTTGAGCTTTTACCTCCCTCTGCTCTCAAGACTTAGCCCTGTACCCTTAGCATGACGGCTTGTTTCTGAAGCTCCTATGGGTGTGTGGACTGTTGGCTGTTGGCATCTCTGANCACACACACACACACACACACACACACACACACACACACACACAGGCACACGCACACACACACACACACACGCACAGCACATTGTATGCACACACACTTGCATGCACAATGCACTTTGTCCTCAAGCACAACATGCCCTGGAGTTCCTTTACTCCTTCCAAATTTTCATCTTTCCACTCTCTCTTTATCATTGAGCCATTGGAAACTAGGTCAGTGTCAGTTCATGCTACTAGCTTCAGCTCCAAGTGTAAGACGNGAGAGAGAGAGAGAGAGAGAGAGAGAGAGAGAGAGAGAGAGAGAGAGAGAGAGAGAGAGTCTGAATGTTCATGTTCAGTTAGCAGCCATGCTTATCTGCCACTTGGCTTAAGAACTTCCTTGAAAATGTTTGTTTTCATGCTCTCTGCCAGTAGATTTGAATTGACTCTGCCTTTATGTGCGTGCGTATGTGTGTGCATGTGCGTGTGTGTGACACAGTGATGATGAGGGGGTGGGGGGATTCCAGGATTCTTGCACGAGGCAGCAGACAGATGTGGGAGACTTGAATCAAACTTTTCTGCTGGCCAACTTCAAAAGGCGACTTTTCCTCCAGCGTTGGTCTTTCTTCGCTCTCCATTCCTCTGCCGTTCCCTCATGCTTTGGCCAGAAGTTCACACTTCTCCCTTGGATTTCAAGTAGAGGCTGAGATCAAAACTTGGATTCTAGCAAACACCAGGAGGGATGATTCAGTGAATCTTTGTCATGCTGGACTTTGTGTTTTGAGGTCCTGCAGAACCCAAATCCTCTTTAACAGCTCAAGACATACACATAACATAGTTTTATTAGTGTAAAACTTCATGGCTTTCCCTAATTTTACAAGAACTGCTCATAAAAATGATTTCATACTGATGAAATGTTTCAGAAAATTCCACTTTAGGTCTGTATGGGGTTTCATAGACTTCGGCTGTAAAACATACTTTAATACAGTCGACTTTCATCTGCTCTGTATCTCTGATTGGAGTACTTTTCACTCCCACAGCCCAAATAAATCTATTTTGATTTCTGTTATATGAATTTTGTGGTCAAACGGGGAGTTAGTATCCATTTTAATTGACCCCAAAAATTAGTAGAAGTTGCTGTGGTGGATGACATATACTGCACTTTTCTGTCTATTAAAAACATTTTTAAAAATGAAAGGACTGTGCATGTGCTGATGTGCATCCCATATAATCTATGAATAGTTGAATATTTTCTTATTTGGTGGAATAACTGCTTTATTGTCATTCATGTCATTCTTCATCAAATGTACAAGCCTAGTTAGTGGCATTTTTTTTTTAAGATTTTTTGGCACAGGCGCCTTTATTGTAAAGTTGGTAGACAGGAAATAGGAGAGAGAGGGGGTAGTAGACATGCAGTAAAGGACACTCCGGCCGGGATTCGAACCGGGGTCTTGTGGCACAAATTTTAATACTTTTTTTGCATATTGGTTAGAAGAAAAAAAACATTTGAAGGAAAACAATTGGTTGATTTTCCTGTTATTATCATCATTTTCACACAAACAATACTGAAATCAGCAGGACCTCAAACCAAAAGTAAGTAAAGTCAATGTCAACAAAACACTGAGGTTAACCTATGCTCTTCTCCAATACTTTGAATTGTATCAACTCTATCTTTGTAGGCAAGCCATTTTTATGTCCTCGTCACCTCATCTTCTGCTTTATAAACATTGAAGTATACATTTGTGTTTTCAAGAACCACATTAATACAGGAATAGCGTGTGTATGTTAGTATATTTCTCTATGTGTCTATTTGCATGGAGTGTGTTTATGGATCTCTGTATCTGTGCTGAGTGTCTCTTACAGATGGTGGCAGCAAACCCTTGGCGGGAAAACTCAACAAGGAATGTTTTCCATCCCTAAGATGGTCAGATTTGTGTGGGGGGACACTGACTCTGCATAAATCACATGTGGAGGGGAGATGAGTGGGCGGCTAGACCAGGCTGGATGGATGGCCTAGTCCAAAAATACTATCTACTGTGCCTCACAGGGGACAGACCCTGAATAAATCTGTATGTGTACAGATACAACGGGTAGACAAAATAACATAGACACTGTAGAATGTAATGCAATTCAATGTCACCAACTAGAGCTTCAATTTCCCTGATTCCTGATTCTGATTACATTTCAGACTGTATGGTTTCATCAGTAGGCTTCATTAAAAGAATTGTTTGCCATATTGGGAAATAGGTTTAATTGCTTTCTTGCAGAGAGTGTGATAGAAAGATTGATCCCATACCACAATGGAAATGTTATTTTTAACTTTAGTTGTTTTCATCCTGTATCATGTTTCAGTTTTATGAATAACATTTTGTTTTTTGTGCCATTAATAGTTTTTAGTTTGTTTTGATTTTATGCATGTGTTTTATGTTTATGTTTTGAATCTGTGTTTTGTTAGTTGGTTTTTTCTTGGTGAATATTTGAAAAAAGTGTGTTATGTGTAGGTTATTTTATGATAATAAAACCAAAACCTGTTGAATTTAAAACTGATGCCATGAGATGTTTAAGTTTGTATAAAGACTGAAAAAGGGATAAATATCTGCCCCAAACTTTAAAGATCATCTCATGACATGATTAAAGATGTATATAAATCACTCTAGTTTGAATAATAAACTGATATGGTATGAAAATTAAATTAATGATCTGTATTTTGTTTTAATTAAACCTTTTGTCTTATCTCTGTGCAGCACTGTGGTAAGCATATGTTTTTGAAATGTGTTGTATAAATAAAGTGGATTGATTGGATAAATTAATCAAAGTCAAAATCCTTAAAATTACATTTATTCCTTCATCATGAAAAATGCCTGACTATGTAAAAATATAAAATTATTCATTTCAAAGTTTGAACTGCTGGACACACAACATCTCCTACTTAACTGTAAAGCACCGAAGTTTGTGCACTGCAAGCTTCAAGTTTCCACATCACACTTGTAAAAGTTGTATATTGGACCAGGATTAGTTTCCTAGCTAATCATGCTCATAGGCTGATTTTCAATGAGCAAAGAAAAACTTTGCCCTTTCAGAAGATCAATATCAAAACAGCTTTCTCCTGTCAAACCTTGCACATACATCATTCTGCACAGTGAAGCTCAAGCATTAAATTGTATGATCAAGATGAAAACTCGTTTTTGAGTGAAGGGAGACTTGGAAAAAAATCAGCCTACCAGGACTTCTAAAGTCAAGGTTATAGCTGTATGAGGTTGTGGAACAGCCCCCAAACACTACAGGCTAAGCTTTAGCTGATGTGCACCACAAGAACTGTGACCGGTCAGCTTGGGCTACTTGTGTTTTCTCCTACAAGTTTCGAATACCATTGAAAATTATTGATAGTGAACATACCGAGCATCTTAACAAAGCCATCTCCACTGCAAACCTTCTGTTCAGTGTGATCAGCGATTTTTGTGGTGAATGAAGGAACATGAATACTGTGATAGCATGGAAATAATAATGCAATGCATTAGTAATAATTAAAGCATGATACAAGCCAGTTACATACTGGACACAATGTATCATTAAGGGAAAATCTGAGGCTGAACAACATGGCAGGACTCTCATTAACCTCTTTCATCAGCCATGGACCCAGTTTAATGCTCACTAACAAATATGTTATATTTTGTTTTTTCAGTCTGTAGTCTTGTCCTCAGAAACTCCAGGAAGTTGCTGCTTCCAGTCAAAGTCCAGCCTATAACATGTTGCTTTTACACTTCAGTTTATGGACATGGATTTATTTACCTTTGGATACAGTCAAGCTAGCTGTTCACCCCTGTTATGAGTCTCTGTGCTAAATTATGCTAGCTGGCTGTAGACATTTTATTTACTGTATAGACATGAGAGTGCTATTGATCTTCTCAATTAACTCATGTTAAAAAAAAGTGAATAAGTCTTTAAACTTTCTTTAAAATCCCTTCTGTTATGTATATTGTAGGCACATGCATTTATACGAAACTCCCTTCACACCCAAACTTCATGTGTATACACTCCTGTGTGTTTATATTTCCAGATTCAAGAGTGTTTATTGCTCCCATGAATAGGAGCTTATAATGGGGATTAGAGTGAGGATCTGGGATGCACGGGGCTTTCTCAATACTTTCCTCCATCCATGGGGGTGTTCTGATGCAATGTCCTGTTTTCTCAATCAAGAGTGACGCCAGAGTCAGCGTGTGGCTGAAAAAAAAAATCCAGGTTGAGTAAACCAGCTATTAAACTTCTTCCAGGACTGTCGGAGAGATGACTCACATGGTCATCCCTGTGGCCCTCCTCTCCTCTTCCACCTTCTATGCATCATTGTTGCTTAAAAGTAGCATCCTCACCATAAAAGAGATGTGGAAGGTCACCAATTACAGTTATTTATGATCAGAAAAATTCTGGTCTGTTCTTCAGTGGAAACAAATTTCAAGGGAAATGAGTTCACACAGAGCCTAGGTACACACAAAGAAAATGATCCATTTGCAGGCAAAAAGGGATTCCTTTGAGTTATTTTGTGGTTGATGTTTGATTTTGTGCTCCAGCAGTGTACTGTACACAGTATGTGCAGCCTGTGTTAGTGAAGGAGACCATATGTGATAATAGGGGACCAAGCCCAAGCAGCTGATAGAATTCCATCATGACGTTATCCCTGTGACAAAAAAGCAGACCAAAAAGTCCCCCAACGAATCACAAGCAACCCCATTACACACATACATGAAGAGAGAGTGTTTGTGTGCGTGTGTGTGTGTGTGAGAGGGAGAGAGAGAGATGGAGGGAGAATCATTTCTGCTGCAGCTCATTTTCTTGAAATATTTCACATGAATATTGGCAGCAGTTCTGCTGCAGAAGACAAAAGGAAATGAACCGTGGCTGCTGGAGCCAAAGACAACACACAGTGTGAGAAAGTCTCGCTACAGTTACTGTTTGCAGCACAGTGAGAGACAATCTCAATCTAAGCTATTAAAAAACTGCCTTGGGATATATGAAGCACACAGGCAAGGATAAAGTGAAATGTTGGAGGAATATTTGTGATGTAGACAGAAAGACAATCTGTCAATAGGGAGATGAGCATGGGATTTGTTGTGTTGCTATTAGATGACAATGACTTTGTAGTGTCAGTGATATTGTTTTGGTACTGAAATAAAAAAAAAATGTTTAGCTAACCTCTGGTTCTGTCCTGCTATTTCAGGCTTATTAGATCAGCCATTTTAGACCAGAGGAGTAAACATTCCCTAAAATGAAACCCACGCTCAGTTACTAACAGGGAGATTAACTGAGAAAAGGATGGGGTGATACATAGGGGTGGGTGGGTGCATGTGTGTGGGAGCGGGGGTGGGCTAGAGAGGTGGGATCTTACTGTAAATGCCACCCCCTCTTTGTTGAGGAAGAGCAGAGGGCAACCCTGTGCAGCTTGGCGTCACTTTTCTCCCACACTGCATCTTGTTGTGGACTGAAAGATAGATTGAAACAGTCCTGTAGTGCAACACTCTGATGTCACTCTTACAGTGGTGTGTGTGTGTGTGTGTGTGTGTGTGCGTGCGTGAGTGTGTGTGTGTGTGTGTGTGTTTAGTCTTTAGTAGTTGTCTCTCAGTATTGTTTTGTTATATGCACACTTATATGTCAGTGTTATGTATCGAATTCTTATATTGCTACTTACACACTAAAGGGTACTGCACCAATTTTACACATAATCACAGGCAGTGATACTCAGCTCAGAAGCTATAGAGGAGTTTTGTGAAAGCTCAGAATTACTTATTGTAAGTGACATTACCTGAGTGATGCCAGCATGGGCTTATAGTCTAGACATTTACAACAAAAAGCATTACAAACTGGGGGCAAAGTTTGAAAGACATGGGCATTTACCAGGCAAAGGATTTAAGAGAGGATTTAACCAAAACATATACTCTTGGTTCAATTGTAGGAAATGTAGGAACATTGTTTTTTTGTGCTGAACCCATACTAGGAAATAAAACATATGATATCATGGCCAGCGAAGCATTGTTTCTGATCATTGTTCTCTTGTGAATTCCACAACTTGAACGACAAGGCTGGTGACTAATTTGTTATATTGTACTTACTGTCAACAAACCTCAGGGCAGAGACAAATCGACAAAGTATTGATCCT
>JANJYP010090758.1:0-23149 GCA_024605115.1 Rastrelliger brachysoma | reverse complement strand
ATGTTTCAGTTTCAGAGATGCTTCCCATCAAGTATTTTAAGACAGATGTAAAGGTGACAATGACACAGTGAGCTGTAGAATCAAAGGTAAACTGTTGTGATTGTAGCCCTGGTTAAGCATAAGGCTTAAGGACTACACTAGACACACAACACAGCATAGATTCAGCTTTGTTTTGATTTGGTCTAAGGAAGATCTCCATCTGTCCACACTTAGACAGACCAAGTGAAGCTCTGTGTCTTATAGCTAAGCTGAGGGTCTTTGAGTGGAATCAGCTTTTCTTGCTTGTGGTTAACCATTGTTTATGCCCTCAAATAGGACTTCAGGAGGATAAAGTCATGATGTAATACAGTGCCATAACAAATACGTAGTGTTTTTGAATGCTTGGGTGTCTTACCAGTCTGGAAGTGTTACTGTAGTCGATCTTGAGGCTGGCCATGGCTTTGACAATGGCCATTATTGACTGGATGGTGTTACTATAAACCACAGCTCGGTACTGCTTACACTCATCTTCTGAATAGCCATCTTCATGGATGATCCTAAAAACATATAAATCATGTAACATTTCTTAAAATGGCCATTAAATTGAAAGTTATAATGCTGACAATGTTTGCAGTTTGCCAGTTTTAAAAAACTTCATACCAGTCACTAAAAGCTGATCATCAATGAGCCGCTAACAGTAAATACTGATGATTATGCAAGTTTAGTTATTTGAAGTCATTTTGAAGGGACCTGAATGTCTTTATCATGCCAAACCATCCAATATTTACTGAGAGATTTTAGTTCAAACTACAAATTCAATTCTCACTGTGGCACTTTAAAATCAAAGGGTCACCAAAGTCATTAGACTTCATTCTCTGGGATCCAAGGGCATCATAATCCTGGAAGTTCATCCACTAGTTGAGATATTTCAGTCTGGACCAACTAACTGACCAGAAGACAAGACATTGCCAACAATACAGCATGGCTAAAAATAAATGTGTCTATAGAAGCAGTTGGACTAACATATGATACAATGATAATTAGACAGTGAGATGTGCAGAGAGATCATACTAAAACAAATGCACATTACTTCTAAGTAAAACTGTCTACTGCCTGTGTGTTGATGCAAATGATAATAAACACCAGCAGTGATTCAACAAACACAGTTATTACACAATTACGTTTTCCTTACTTTGTCTTCTGCAGAGTATTAAACACAGGATACATGGATGTGAAATGTTACGTAATAGGCCAGTGTCTTCAGTGTTTTTTTCTTGCAGGCTGATTTATCTCTATGCCTGGACGTGTTAATAACCTTGCTTCAAAAAAAAACAGCAGACTACTCCTGCTCCAAGCTCATAAAAAATGGATTCACTTCCTGGCTAGCCCAGAGGAATGTGAATAATTAAGCCATTTAGGGTCNGTGTGTGTGTGTGTGTGTGTGTGTGTGTGTGTGTGTGTGTGTGTGTGTGTGTGTGTGTGTGTGTGTGTGTTCTGATAGGTGCACAGACATAACATTTTCCTTACTCACTAAGTCTTAACACTATTCTAACAGTAACAGTAAAAGACAATAACAAAGTAGGAGAGGACATGCCATCCCCTAGAAACCACATGAAAAGGTAGCCATATTTATCTGATCAAAGCACAACATAGTTAAGCAAGCTTTAACATCTGAGGGTTAGGGCTGAGCCCCATGGTCAATGCCTGAAAGTTTGAGTCAAACACAGAAGATAAGTTCAGTATGGAATCGTGCAAACAAAGAATAAGGTGTTGACATTTTATTGTATGGTCTAGTTTGCAGATCTGGGTATCAAGCATGCATCAGGATTTAAAAATGTGTTCATTATTGATAGCTGGAACAACATTTACTTTAAGCCCTAAAAGTAGAAAACAGCAGAACAAGAGAAATGTCGCTTGACAGAATAATTATTTTTCTCCTGTTGGGTTTCTTTGTGAAATTAAGAGATCATATTATGATTCATTTTCTCTATAATGTAAGCCTGTAGCCAAATTTAGTCAGCATCTTTGGATTAAACAAAAAAATTGCTGTTGTAACTTACTTCATCTGCTTTACAATGGTGCTCTTTCCGGACTCCCCAGCACCTGTTGGAACATTAAAAGATTAGAGTTACAAGGGAACTTCAACTGTTGCTGTGGTCTTTGTGAGTGGGATAAAGGTGAACTGTGGTTGCATTTGTCTCTGCTTTAAAAGCAAGAGCAACCCGGTGATGACCTGCCAGTGACATCACATTTTGTCCTTGGGGTTGTCTGGTTTATTTATTTTTCCATTTTGGAGCACACGATGTACAGATATGCATGAGGAATTCCCTGATCCATTTCAATGTTTATTTTTCACTCTAATTGAAGAAGAGTGCAGGGATGGCTTCATCACTGACATTTCAGAAGTTTCAGAAGTCAGCACAAAACTGTTAGTGAATAAACCTACTTTTTTGAATTCTGAATATAGTGAGCTGTGCTTCAAGAGTATTGTTGAAATGAATAAGCCTGAGTCTTTGGCACTTCCCTTGTGCTGTCAAGATCATGCCACCATGCACTGTCCCCTTCATGCCACCTGATCCAGCCCTGCCAACAAACATTAGCCCAGCCCAGGTCTGACGGGGAAAGTGGGACCAGCAGTGCCCTCCCTCAAGCTGTCCACACTCATCATATTCACACACATCCAGCTCTTTTCTGAGAGAAGGAGGGAGGAACAGAGAGCAAAGGGAGGGGTGTGAAAACAATGTCTAAGCTGGGTGCAATTGCTGTCATGTGAGCTGTGACTCAAGTCTTGCTGCTACACAGACAGAGGCAGAGTGGTAGATGAATATGTAGGTATTTTGTCTCTGTAGGACAAAAACTACAACCTAACACACATAAAGCAACATATACTATTCTTAAATTTAAGTTACACAACTTACAAGTTATTACGGCTGCTAAAATTTCTCTTTGATCTTTTCTGTTCTTTTTTAGTACCTGAATAAACCCTGCAGTAACCCTGCATTTTACTTAGAGTTAATCAACATAAATTATGAAACAAGACTGCAGCCTCTATTCATTCCCTACCTCTAAAAACTGTTTTATCACAAGGCTTGAATAATCTATTCTTTTAGCCTGCCATCTACTAACATCTAAAACATCTACACTTGCCCTCGGTGTGACAAATGTGTGGAAATTTATATAAAAGGTCCTGTTTGTGTGATGGTGGAATGTGGGACTGTCTCTCTGTGGACACACACTTGCATGAAGGTCAACTTCCTAACTGCAGGATAAAACACATCCATTAATATTTCAAGCCCAAAGGGAGGAGAACACTTGTGAGCAGCAGTGAAAAAGAAAAATGCATCCTCATTCTTCATGCTCAAGGTGTTTTAGGAGAAACTGGCAGTGTTGTTGTGCTGCTTCAGGGAAAAACTTTTGAACTGACTTTTGATTTCACATTGTATCTAGTCATCTTATCTCTGCAGTCAGAGGAGAGTAGACAATGTTTTATAAACCTTTTTGTTCTTATTCAATTTCAAGGACTGATCATAAATCATGATTTAAATAAATAGTATGATTTATCACTTTATCTCTGTGTGAAAAATATAATCAAATACTCTTGAGCTCAGTGGTGGATTTTGGAGATTGGTGTCATAATATTTAAGATTAAAGTAAAGATATAGAGGCTAATATTGATATTTTAACATAGAAGCTTTTGAAAGAATTGATAGGGCCTTTAAATGTGATATATGTGATAAGTTATGACCAAAATTATTAAATTATAAACAACATATACAAGTGGGAGATATTACAGTTGAATAAGACTAAAAGACTACATAAAAATCTACAGCCATGTAATTAGCTTGTTACTTGGTAGTAGCTTTAGTTACACAGGAGTACTTTGAGATGAGCACAAATGCCAACCTGCTCACAATGACAGCAAACATGTTGATATTTTAGGGATGTAATGTTACCAGTAATAATATTAACTTCTAGTTTAATGTGTTTGCGTGCTAACATATTCCAGTTGCCACCCACTAGATCACAGCATTAGCATGGCTAAAAGTAAACTTGTCAAAAACAGTAAAATTCACTGAAAATGAAATGTAAAAACAAACTACGACAAAAATTAAAGAAAAAACGCATTATTTTTTACAGTAAAACTTATCAGCCAACTTTTAGCTTGGTACAATGTATAGGCTACAAATAGAAATTTTAAAGCAGCCAATAATATTAGCTTGCCTACAGTATGTGCTCTAAAATATACAAGCTGTGTTACTGTGTTGTAACACACCTGTGCACCCTATTGTATTCCTCTGAGAACAAGTGGGAAATCCCTTTTTTTTATTTCTTTGAGATGAATAGTCTTTAAGTTGGTAATTAGTGTCACTTATCAAATTTTTCATAATAACAAACTGGCAGGATCTTAATATATCCTGATGGGACAATACTATCTAGTTATTAATTTGGGAAGAGACATTGCTGATAGTCAAAACAAAGCTTAATGCCATGTTTGTAGGCAAATTCAGAGTTTATTCTAAGTTCAACAGCTACATGCAGTAGTAGAGGCTTAATATTAGTGTATGTGCTGGAATGATTAACACTCAAGTGTAAGCTGCAGGGAATTCAGTGAACAGCAGCAGGCAATCATTTGTTTTGTTTCAGCTCTCTGCATCACTGCATTTCTAGCTGATTAGTGGTTCTCTTTACTACAAGCAATGGGAAATATGAGCATGGGTAGACTATCTAAAAGAGAACTCCCATTTCAGTGCAAAGCAAACTCCACACTAAATGACCCGGTTAATATAATCATTTCCCATGAACCTTCTCTAATTATGGTACTAAAACCATAGAGTGTCACTTTTATAGGCTGCTAATGTACAATAAGTGTAGAGAACTAATTTAAGGGTTGTGAATGTGACATTTACCCATCTATAACAGAAAGAAATAAAATTAAACACTGTGCACCTTTCGTTTATTAACTATAACCAATCTTTATTTTTAATTCTATTAAACCACCCCAGTTTCATCCTACTGTAGGAAAACATAAAAACTGCTTTTGAACAAGAACGTACACACTCACCATGGTGAGTAGAATTAATTCTCTGAGGACCATGAATAATGGTACAAAATTTCATGGCAATCTATATTACAGTTGTACAGATTTTGTAGCCTGCACCAAAGTTGTAATTGCTTTTCAATTTAAAAACAAGCCAAGAGGGAACAAGACAGAAAGAGTCTAATTTTTAAAAAAAAAAAAAAAAAAAGCAGCTGCCTCACAAGAAAACAAAGACCATCTTGGCACAATTGACTTATTGGACAAATAAGTAAAGTCCTGCTAAGGTTGCAGCAAAACACACTCAGCATACTCTGTAGAAATCAATTCTTGTCTGGAAGAAGCATCATTCTGACTCTAAAGAAAACAGGACAAGCAGTTAGTTGTTAAGATATTTCAGTCTGGCCCAAAGTGGTGGACATGCCACTAGCATGGTTAAAAATGTGTCAAAAACGGCCATTTTTAAGATTTTCATACAGCTGTAGTGGTGAAAATCCTTAGCAAAGCATTTTTGAAGTGACAATCACACATATTCTACAACATCATAAATCCATTCTGCTATGTTAACATACAGCATCTTTAGGAGACCTATAATCACAAATACAGTTTCATCTAATTTTAACAGCCCACTGCCACAGCATTCCTTCAGTGAGGACACATATTTCACCATGTGCCAGCATCATAGGCCATCTACTACATTGTCTCAGTGAGTGCCATGGGAAAGTGACTCACTGCCCGGGCTGTGACGCCAACCTTCTTTTGCTCTCATCCTGGCCCACTGCCCTCACCCGTTGGTGTCACAACTTCTAGCTTTTACAGCCATTTAAAGGTTAACATCCCCTGGGCATTGATGACTCTGAGCAGAATACAAAATTATGATGTAATTGCTATTTAAAGCCCTGTCATGTTGTTCTGGTGGAGATGACAGATAAAGCAAATGCAATGTTATTTTATGAGTGCATATATTTTCTTCTTGGTCAAGTAATAAATCTGATTACTTAGTAACAAGAACTAAGATTGACAAATAACTAAGATTGATATTCAAATGATTTTAAAGATAGATTATTTGTTTTGTATTAATCTGTATGGAATAGTTCTGAGTAAATTTAAAAAAACAACAGATAATATTAAATGAGTGAATGAGAAATATTTAAGATACAGTAAGATTACTAACCCTCAATAAGTATGTATGAGTGATAGCTCTCAGTTATTATACGGAAAGATTATCTTCACAACCAAAAAACTTCCAGCTCAATCAGCTCTATCCACAACATGATATAAAAGGATGTCAAAGATCTATTTCTCTGGAAATATTGGTGTGTAGATCATGGTTAATTAACTGATGCTCATCAATTCGCTTACCCACTGACAAACTTTTCTGGTTGGGATGGGATCAATGAGCACCAATACATTGGAAATAATATAAATCACAATGCACATCGAGGACAGCTATCATACTGCTTCACTGGTAGGCAAATATGAATCCTGCTGATGGAGAGCACCTCCATTTTCCACCAACCTAATACTTAAGGCTAAAGTTAATGCAGAAGTGTAAATGTCAGTGATGAATGTTAGATGTTGTCTTTAATTGTCTACCATTCAAAAAATGTCAATTGCTCTTTGAAAATTTAACTATTTTTTTTCCAACAGCCAAATTTAAATTACCAAATTCAATCCTTTTAACAGTGTGTTTGGGGTTATTTTGGAATTTTTTCCTCCATTAGTAAGATTTTAAGAAGTAGTCTTGATGTCTGTCAGAAAGTACCATAAGACAAAATCAATATGCAATAATTCTAAACAAACGAGACAAAATTTGCAGGCCTGATTTTGTCAGACAGTCCATTCCAAGGTCTAGGAGCCCTGACTGTAAAGGCTCTATACCTTTTATGAATCAATCTGAACCTTGGAAGAAGATCCAAGATATCAGGGAGCAGGAAGAGACATAAGGCAATAAGAGATCTGATAAATAGCTTTGGGCAAGGCCTATCAGTGCCTTATAAGTGATTAATAAAGCCTGAAAATCTAACCTATCTGAAAGCAGACTGAGTTCTGACCAGCAGAGCTTTGGAGTTGGGAGAGGGATAGTTTGCTGATGACAGACAACAAGGAATTACAGTCAACTGGGTATGAATGTGTGAATAACAGTCTGCAGAGATTCTAATCCTTGAAATGTTTCTGAGATTATAAAAACAGTACTGAAGCACTGAATTAACATATTTATCTATAAAACTGACACAGAAGGTTTGATTTACTTAAGGTTTGTGGTGTAAAAACATGTGCAAACAGATCTACTAATGCAGTGCACTGAGGCTTTCATCTTTGAAATGTGTAAGATAATGTGTGCTATCCATTCATTTACCCTAATGAGTATGCAGTTTAAGTGTGCAAAATTCAGGGAGGAGAAAATATTATTTAGCACACGTATTGTGGTTTAACAAACTCAAAGGTGATTTTGCTTATGGTAACTGCTATAAATTATACCTTTGAAGGACAGGTATTAACTGGCAGTGCACTGTGCACAGGTGACTGGCACAATGACAGAATAGTCAGAGAACTGATTTTTTTCACCCATGTTCTTGCAGTGGAATATTTTTAGTTTTACTACTGTAACAACATTGAGTTGGTTAAAATACTCTCCCACACAGCATTGCTTTTTCCTGGTAAAATTATTTTTTCCTATAACTCAATATTTGTTAACCCCTTGCATTACAACCTCTAATTCCATGGGATCAGATTTCATTTTGTACTTGTAGGTGTTCTGCTCATCCAAACTCCCCAATACTTTTTAAAAGTAGTGTTTGCTTATTACTCGTTACTTTTTTTACAAATGGAAAGTAACTTTTTACGTTACTTGTTACTTTTACGTTACATTTATGTTGCTTGTCTTTTCTCTATTGCTTTGAGTGTGAAACCTCTTAAAGCACATAGTTCCACCTACAGGACAGGGTCGGAAGTTGGGAAGCAGCTACGAGTTGTCTGGATGTTTTAAGACTAACCCTATATATTCATGCCATACACCATTAGAAAGCTGGTTCATTCAAGACTCTCACATCATTTGGTGGCTCACAGTCGTAATAGTATTAGCGGTTAGCTTGCCACTTAGCTAAACTAAGCTAAAGTTCAAAGTCTTCCCTTTATCCATGCTTGTGAAATAGGAATATGAAATCTGTTTCCGTGTAACTGAAATACTTTCCACAATATGTCCATGTATTCAGTCCAACACCTAAACACATGCTGATCAAAACAGATGCATTACAGAATTGGAAATGGGTAACCTCTCACTCTATCCCTCTCTCTCTGTGTCTGGCTTGCACCTGTAGCTACACTACTTATACCCGAAAAAAGTTGTAACACGTAACATGTTGTGCGTTACACACAACACTGCCAATAAGACATACAAAACCTACATTTAAATACTGCTGTCTGCACCTGTTGTCATTTGAGCAGTTATTCTTAGTAGATCACCCATAAAACACATGCTAACCAATAATGGTATCTGCATCTTAATGGTATTATTCCAATTTTAGAGATTTTACAGAATTGGATATCAGCGGCAAAGACAATTTCAGGATCTTGGACAGGACATTGTCAGTTAGTCAGTTTCCACCTCTGCACATGTTTGCGCTTATCTGTGAAAATGAATACAGGGTTATGTGAGTGACTAAGAACATCATTAAGTTCACCCAAGACTTTCATTTACAGTTTACATTTTTTACAATCCACTTGATTCTAGTACAATGCCCTCTGTCAGTAGGCTATTATTAACTGCCTCCTCTCTTTTAACGCAGGCTGACATCAAGCCTTTCTCTATCCTACTTTTATTGACTTGCAGATAGAAGCAATCTTTGACTTGTTTCAGGCTTTCAGGAAAAACAAAACCTGGCATTAGCTTATTCTATTACCACATGCAAGTTCTAGTAGGTGACTGTCTGCAAACTAGCATTAGTAGCTCAGGTGTTTCAGCCAGGAATAGGCCCCCCAACCCCTTTTTACATGCAGAGCAGAGAGTGATGGAGGAATTTTACATGGATGGATTCAGTACAGTATGTTATTGCCTGGAGTGGAAAAGTAGGTCATCAGCCTCACAGGGAGCAATGGAGCTTTACCGCCTAGCTCTGCAAAGTAGCATGCTTACTGCACCCTGACTGTACAGCCAGTGTTAATAGTACTCAATCCATTCTTATGTGTGCTCACAAGCAGTATCAACACAATTATATGACCTGAATGCCCAATATGCTATACCACACAAATACATTCAGAATGGCTTCTGAGCATCTTATAACCACTGCAGGGGAAAAAAAGTCATGCAGGACATAATTTGTCAGACAGTGATGACATACAGAAAGAATATAATTTAACTGTAGGTATATTTTGTATCCAGTGCCTAAATAAAAACATCTGTAACTAGAGCTTGTACCAGTGAAAGAAAATCAGATGAAAAGTAAATAAATGAGGGGGGTGCACTTCCAAAGAGGATCAGGGAGAAGCAGAATGACATGTGGAAGCTCCTATTATGTACAAAAAAAAAATCAGTAGCGATAGCAGATAGACATGAGAGCAGCTGTAACATGATGTACACAATGCAGTCAGCTACTGCTGCTGTGTAAGAACAGTGAGCTTGTAAGAGATGTATAAGTAAGAATCTCCTCATTACTTTCTTTTAATAATGGAAACACATGCCTTTTACTTTTAATCCTTTTAGATATCAGTGCATTCTTCAGCACCATCAATCATCCATTTTTGAATTGATGGCTGGAGACACTAGGTAGGTGTCACCGGCACTGCTCTTGACTGGTCTGTGCCACTATCTGTACTATAACATTCACAGTCACCAATGGCAACTCCTCCCCCTCCTTAGCAAACACAATACATCCCTGGCCACAAGACTCCATTGTTTGTCTAATCCTTTCCTTTCTACATGCTCCCTCAAGGTAGTGTAATACACAAATGCATTGTTTTATTGCAGCACCAGCAAATGTCCTGTTGACTTTTGATTATTTAAGAAAGTGACCTTGTGATGTTCAGTGCTAAATGTCTTGAAGATAAGTCAGAAATAATACTTTGCCAATTCCAGCAGCAAAGAAGTCTATCAGTCAGCATTATTGTGACTTAAAACGGTCTTGTGCCCTACACTTGGAGTATATCAAACGTTCTTCCCCTCAGCAGACTTTGTAATCATCATACAGCAGTCAAAAAATAAATTTCACATTTTCAGCTTGTCCCTTGTATGAATAATGGTAGTACAGTAGCACTGCACAAAGACCTTATCACTCCAATTTTATCTCTGCTGACTGGTTTCCAATCAGTATTAGAGTAAAAGAGGATTTATTCGTATTTAAAGTTATGAGGGTATAGCCCCTGGATAAATATCTTAACTCTCTGCTATCAACTTTTTTTGTACTTATGACATCTATAAAATATATTATATAATATAAATCATAAAGGAAGAGCAAGGGGAAAGTCCAGAATCATAAGCCTCTAGAGAAAAGAGGCTGAGTAAAACCAGGGGTATTGTGGTATATTTTCAGATATGGACCACTGCATTTCTAATAAAAGATAGAAGAAAACAGACTTCATAAATAATCCCACTGCAGCAAATCGTCATATACTGTTTCTGCTATTATTTTTTTTTAATGGTTACCATTGGACATGTTCACAAATGACTCCCCTTAGATTCCTCTTTTTAGCTACCTACAAGTCCTATACTGACTTGAAAATATCATTGACTTGCTAAATGTTTGACTTTTCCAACGTTGATACTTGCCAGTTTGTATGGACAGGTAGAACACAATCACATTTAAATAAGTCATTGAGCAATGTCAAGCTTTTTCTTGACTTCCTTGCTTGTTTTTATAACTGATCGCTCAGGTCATTTGCAGTTCCAAAGAGACTGTGGTGTTAGTTTCTTATCTTTCTTAAAAACAAAACATTGAAAATGTCCAGTCCAGTAGACCTGAGTCATAAATAACAACCACTTAATCTCATAGGTACAAGTTAAAAAATAATTTGATGTGGAAATAGTTATCTAAATCCTTAGCTCAGACACACTAGCAGGGAGCAAAAATTTAAGCTCACATTACCTATTCAAGGGGAATTCCTGTTTTTTTGCAACCTGGACCTTATTTCCAGGGATAAACATGGTTGTATGCTCACCCCAGAGAGTACTTATGACTACTTGCAGGCCATCACTAGCATATGCAGGTGCAGTACCGCTCACTCTGTACTTTGCCTCTGCCCTATGCTGCAGAGCACCCCCTCATCAGTGAGTAGTTAGGCTGTATTACTGTGCTAAAACTTCAGATGACAATAACAACACAAATTTTAGCTAACAGGGGAATAGCACTGTGATTCATGAGAAAGTTTTGGCAAAATGAACGAGTTTCACAGCGGATAATATCTTATTTAGACGTAGCACTGCCATGGCCCTTAGCACACCCATTATAAGAGAGTGTGCGGATATACGCTGATCTCAAGTGGATTAAATAGCGTCAGATGGACTCCAAATTACACCCAACTTTCTGGGGTGAGAATATAATCATATGTATCCCTAGAAATAAGGTCCATGTTTGCAAATGTTGGGTCATTTTCATTGTATTAAAGACTAAGGTTCTAGACCTGCTCTTAGTGTAAAATGCCTTGAGATGATGTTTTTTGTGATTTGGCGGTATACAAATAAAGATTGATTGATTGATCTTCCATTTTTTACCCACATAGCCTGTGAATGCTAAGAGCACATGAAACATCTACCAGGAGAGCTGACTGCACACTTTGTGCTGCATATGACAGGTTGTTGGAAATATTACATATCACACAGAACATTCACTTGTGCCATTCAGAGCCTTTCACTTGTGGTCATATAGAACCAAATCAATATGTACACAGCCTTGCTGGGGTCCCCATTAATTACACTCATCAAGCAAATGCATATGGATCACTGCTAACAACACCTGACACGTGGACCTGTGAAAAAAATTATATTTTTTCCCAGTTATATAAGAAGGCAATCAAAGAGAAAGATTTAGAAAGGTTTGGGAATAGAATATACATGTCGAGTAGTCTTCATATGCATTTAACTTTTCATGAATTAATTATCATTAATGCATCATAGCTGCTGTGCAATAGACAAAAATATAAAGATATTTTATTGCCAAAATGATACCACCTCAAGATTAATTTATTAGCGTAAAATTTGCCTACTCACAGCACAAACAAGGCAGATCAAAGGCAGCCTAAAATTATCTTTTCTTCAGCACTCTTGGTGCTCAGCCAGATATAGTATGCAATAATACTATGCAATTACAGGGCAGTATGCAATTAATTCATTTCAATACTTAATATTTTTACATGTTAAATACAGAGTATAGAACAGATATACATCAGCTGACAAGATATTTATCAAATAAACCAAAAATAAAAAGTTCAGTGATAGTAGCATAATGAAACAGATATTCTTTTCCTTTTCATTTCAAAAAATATATTCCTGACTCCCCTTTCCTTTCTTCAAGACTGTCTCATCCAGCTCAAATACAGAGCTACATTCTGATGACAACCACATCGTGGGTGATGTGTCTCCCTTTGGCACAAAAACGTAATCTACATGTTAAAATGCATATTTGTGCACACTGTGACATATTTTGCTTGCAAGTGTCTAATGTACTGTAAATCCACAAGGCCTGGTTGTCATTACAGATCAAAATTGTGCTAATCAGAGCTAATTTGTCTATTAATTAAATGTGACAGTTCCACACTTCACTGCATGGAACAGCGGCTTCCCAAATGCTGGACTCCTAGACAGGGGAGGACCAATTGTTTCTACGTCCTCTACTAAATTTGTGCATAAAGTCCTTCCTATGTCCTTAATTACTATTGAGTAGTTTTAAAATAGTGATTTACTAAAACAGGACAGGTTACATCATTAAAACTTGTAAGATGTGTTAGCTAGTAAACATTTAAACAACGGGTAAATTAGTTAGAAAACATCTGTTGTGCCACCAAATAAGGAGCAAGACACTACGGTGACACTTGAAGTCACTGTAGTCTCACAAGCTACAACTTAGAAAAATAAAGACCGATTTTTGGGCCAAAAGATAAAATAAACTAATTGTAATTAATTTAAAATGGTATGCTTAGATCAGATTTTAATTTTGCCATTTCATTCATTCATCCAGTTTATGCAACACTTCCAACAGGCAGGTAGAACATGTAAATATTTAGCAACAACTAATCTCTTGGTAGTTTGTGTGGTGCAACTGATTTTACTTTAGTAAGTCTCCAGTTAGTAAAGGTTAAGCCTGAACAGCATGTGCATCTGTCTCCCATTCCTGAGCACTGCTGTGGGAAATTTGGGAAATTAACATAAAACATAACATAGAAAAATTAACAGCGAAAGCTGATAGTAACAGTATAAGATAATTCCTATCCTCTCTTCTAATCAATCCACTGCACCAGGAAAGTGATTCCTCACATATCAAACCATCACAGTTGGTGTTTGCCTGGCAGCCAAGAGATGACACATCAGGAGTGCTAGGCAGGTGCGCTATAGGGTTACTGGGAATCTCATAAAATGATGAACCATTCTACTGGCACAGGGTGAGTAAGGGCCCTGTTCACCCGAATCAGTAGCACAAATGCTTTTGGAAATGTTAAATTACTACAGCTTTAGTATGCAAAATCTGCCAAAGCAAAAATGACAAAGTACCACGACAGTGAATTTAAAAGAGGCAATTACAAACAGTGCAACACAGGAGGATAGCACAAACAATGAAATCCAATATGGGTGCTAAAAGCTCAGTCAAGAGTAATTTATCAAACTCAGCTTTGCAGATGTATAATATGTGCTTCTATGAAGGTTGGGAGAAAATGACAATACAGACTTGACATCTGTTAACTTAAAACATTTTTTTCATGAGATTCACATGCAGTCATGAAATGCTTGCTGTGTGTTACTGCTAAATGAATAGTAGGCATTCATTTCTGCTGACCTCTTGGCTAATATTAATGGAGGAAAATGGGATAATGTGCCACTTCCACCTATAAAAAATGCCTAAATGTTTGTATATGAAGGTCTAACCTGGTTAAGATGGTAGTGAAATGAGGGGTGGCCTTGCATGTGCATGCACAGAATTATTACATTTACACTTTTATGTAGGCTGATAGTAAAACAAAGAGCTCTTTTTTGCTCAGTTTGTTGCATTTTTGGTGGTAAACCATGATGAGATGAAGACTGGGGTTGGAAGAGCATTGGTAGTATTCAGTTGTATTTGTATTTATTTATTATGATGCATCACATTTGCAAGATGTAACAAAGTAAAAAAATGTCTAAAAAATGAAGAAAAAACAGGAATTTTCCCATTAGTATATAAAGCTTTAAATTGAATTCTCATTGACTATCACAATACCTTTCTAATGATCTTTTCATGCTGTAACTTTCAAAAGTTATTAAGTAGGATTTCAAGTGCAATGTGGGATCACTGCAATCAGGCTGAAGAGCTATCCAATAAAAGCAGAGGATAATGGACTATAAAGAGCACTATGCAGGTCACATACAGCTCAAGTAAAACCATTATGCTACTACCAACAAAACTGCAATGATTATCTCCCTTACTCATTAATCTGTTGATAGCTTTTCATATTATTGAAATTAATTATTTAGTATCTAAAATGTCTGTTTTTCCTCTTTGTTTTCACTGAAGTTGTGGTAAACATCTAGACATGTTGTGTCTTAACCACTAGACCTCTGGACACCCACCATTTTTTATTTTTGAGTTTATAGGAAGTCATCCAGATATATTTTAATGGGTTGCAATCAAAATAAACCAGATCCAATCTTTATCCTGTCTTTACTGCACTCTATAACTGGATTCTACATTGTGAGCATTTATCTACATATGCAAGTAAAAACAGAGTTGCAAATGCGAACAAAAATATTTGGGTGCATAACTACAACACACAACGAGATAAATATATGAGTTCAATAAGCTCCAATGCTAACAAATCTGTTACTGAACCTGTTGCTATTCCTTTGTCTTAAGCTAACCGTGCTGGCAGTAGCTTCATATTCACTGTATATACACGACAGACACTATTATGTATTTGTGTTTTATGTAGATATCTATTTTTTTATGTTTTAGACATTCGGGTTATTGACATAATGACAACCAAGATCTGTGACAAACTAATCTGATATATCCAGTGTTGTAATTTACAATACATGTTTGTAATGTCATCTCAAATCATTCCCACTTATCGTAGTACTGATGATCACTGCATACATTTCTTTCAGACATCCAAACAACTGTGTCTAATGATTGATGTTAACTATAATTCAACCTACAACAAACTTAGCTTTAAAACAATTTAACTATAAAATGAGAAAAGATAAACTCACACATGATAACGGAAGTTTACATGGAGAACAACTGTCTCGCTCTGCAGCATCATGAATAGGAGAAGACAGACAAGATACATGATAAGTAAAAAAAAAAAAAAAGAATTACTGAATAAAATAATAGATAATGAATAACAACCTCTTTCATGCCAAATTTCAGACCAAATTAGGTCTCCTACATGAACTTTTACACAAAGTAGAGCAATTAATATACCTGTGTGGCAGAGATACGGATGTTCCTACATGGTTATCTTATATGAATGTTTAGACAAATCTACTTAAAATAAAACACCTACATATAGGCATCCTGGCCAAATTTTCTCACCCTCTCAATGTTGAATTCATGCTGACTGACTATAAATGTCTATAAACTCTGTATTATTCTGCAACTCTTAGCATCATCTGCTAAACAGAAATGTAATAAAACCACCTTAAAAGAAAATACTGTTTTACATCCTTTTCCAGGTTCATCCAGGCATTTTTGTTATAGTCTAAGGATGTACTTCATTGCCTTTGGGTTATCTCTTTTTTTGGTTAATTTGCTTATCTCTCCAGCTCCAAGTTATCATCAGTGTCTGTCCTAATAGTTTTTTTTGTTTTTTTAAACTTCGCTAACTTAATTATTTTCATATAAAGCACTCTTTTAAATGCCTCAACTAGCAATTGTAGTTGAGTTGAGTTTTATATTCAAATATCATAGAAAAAAAAAAATCACTCATTCACTGCAAATATATTGGTGCCTACTGTTTTGGCAGAATGATTAGTGTGTAAAAAAAACATCCAAGTGTATCATTCAGCATGAATATAACCATGGTAACCATGGACAAGAGGACTAGAGACAAGACTGGTTCATTTTTGTGAGCTGGAATAACTGAGCTATTACACCAAAGTATTCCAGTTTCATTCACCAAGGACTCAATGCATTCAATATGCAAGCAATAATGGCATTGAATTCTTTCCAATGCAAATACACAAACACTTATAAACCCCGAAACACCACTTGAAAGCCTAGTATTTTGTTAAGGGTTCTTTTGTTCAATCTTCATTATAAACTTTATACCTGCTTCTAAATCACAGTCAGTTGCATTTGATCACTATTATGCTAACTATTGCCAACAACAGAGCGCCTTCACTTATGGGGCCACCACAAGTTATCTTGGGAGTACTTCAAAAACAGGAGTATTTGCAAGTACATTTGATTTAATGACTACAAATCAAACTTTGCAAGACAAATGTCAAGTATACGGTGAACTTTCTATATTGTCGTTCCAAGGCTAATGTTTCAAGCACAAGTTGAATCAAAACTGGACTTGTTGATTTGTCATGAAGACGTTTCGGTCTTTGGTCTGACTAGTCCCCACTAGCCTAGACTAGTGGGAACTAGTCAGACCGAAGCGTTAAAGAAATGATGAAGCCGCTTAGATAAGACGCGAAACGTCTTCATGACAAATCTAAGTCCAGTTGATTTTGATTCAACTTGTGCTTGAAATAATATGACCTGGACGAATGAGAATATCCACAGACAAGGCTAACGTTAGTTCATTGGAGCAGAAAATTCCAGGAGTAACAAACAATATGAGCTCCAACTCCAACTCTGAGGTGAGAAACAACTCTGTGCTTAGTCTGTATCACCTTAACAACACTGCATACACCCCCACTGTCTTGGACAACAATGTCTTTCCTTGGAGATAGCAGTCCAGCAGAGAGGCAGCACTCCCCAGCTGGCGACATCACGACTGGCACACAGTAAACTGGAGCATGAGACTGAAAATGCTATTCATTCAAAAAATTTTGAATTGAGAATCAATTCTGAATCAATCTGACTCCTAAGTATCATGATATCGAAGACCAAGATAAACAATAAATAAATAAATGCATATTGTAGGCTATGATCTCAACAATCAATTAATTATTAATTGCAATATAAGCTAAATATTGATCAATTAATATGCTAGTTTCATTAGTTGCAACCTTAGAATAACGAAACATTCAGGCTTCATCTTTGTAGTTGAGTGCTGTATGTCCGAGTGAAAAAGTCAAGGTAGTGCTTGGATTAAACTGTCATGACGACAACTAGTACAGTAAACTATATTATGACAGAAAATTTTCAATGATCCCATTTAATTGGGCCCGATTTATTTTCAACAAATTATATGGATTCATAAATTTCTTGTGCCAAGCCATGTTTCCTTTCTTCTCTGCCTCTGATCATCTATTATTATTTCCTCTCTTCCTTGATCATCATTCGCATCTTCTATCAAACTGACATGGTTCTAAAGTGCTTTTGCAAAAACCAATTAAGAGAACAAGGTTATATCAAGTTACAGAGTTTATTCCATCAAGCACCACCTACGTCAGCTTAATATGGAGTCCAGTTTAACTAATGTGGATGGATTAATGGTGACACAGGTAACATCTTGAGTCTTTGTCACTTACTGAGGCACTCTTATAATCTTCACCTTTGAGAGAGGATAAAAACAATGTGAACACTGAGGTCGGAAGAAGACACAAAAAGAATCCTAAATTACGCAGCAATTAATGGGGCTGATAATGTACGGTATGACTGGAAAATAAAAGAAGGGGAAGGATCAGATATGCCATCTCAACCAAGATGAGGATTGAGAACAAATGGGGAACAGACTGTTACTTTGCATTATGTTTGTGAGCTGTGATAAATATGTCCCACAGCTCTCTTTTAAATCTTCCATTATAGCTTCAAAGATCTGCTTGATTACACCTACAGGTATCAAAAATGCAATAAATACCTATTCTTCTAATAAAAAATGCAGAGCAGATTATTAATTAGTGGTCAAATCTCAAATCGAGTGCCCAATTAATCAAGTCAAACACTTGAGAGTGATCTAAAAATCACACAAATGCCAAAGAGTTTCATTTTGATTTGCACTCTTGCGCGCACGCGCACACACACACACACACACACACACACACACACACACACACACACACACACACACAGAGAGAGTCCAGTGCTACAAGGACAAACTATGGAGAAGTTGCAATGAACAGAGTAAAGTAGACACTCATTTGTAAATGGTCTTATAGTTTTTCTGCCCCCTATTGGACAGTGCTATTGTTATGCAAGCTTTTATTGCAAAAGAAATTACCAATGTCCAATAAAACCTCTAATCTTTTTTTTTTTTTTTTTTGGTAGCAGCATAAAAGAGTGACCCCTGCTCAGAGGATATAAGGGATTTTTCTTAATGAGGCAGNTGTGTGTGTGTGTGTGTGTGTGTGTGTGTGTGTGTGTGTGTGTGTGTGTGTGTGTGTGTGTGTGTGTGTGTGTGGAATCATGTGAATGAGATATTGCTTGCCTATATGGGGAAGAGTATACATGTGTCTGTGTTGGTCTGATTTTGTGAATTTTGAATACCTCCTGAATCAGGATGTAAGGTTATGATATCCTGCTGTCCTGTTGTCCTGTTTGATATTTGTGGAAGTGAGAACACCATTAATATTCATGGTTATGTGTTTGTGGCTGTTCATGTTCAAACTATATTGTCTAATGTAAAAGATACATCAGTCTCAAAAGGGTCTAGCATGCAACATAAGTTTCATTTACTTAATCTATACTAAACAGCCTATTTGTCTATGAGTTGTAAAATGTGTAATAAGGGTTCTTAGGACAAAATGGACAAGTTTGTACATGAACAGTCATAAACACATAACCCTGAATATTAGTGCCATTCTCACTTCCACAAATACTAAAAACAGGCTAACAGGATGTCATAAACCAAACCACCATTTTGAAATATTCAAAACTCACTTCTCACTATATCAAGTCAACACAGATACATATATATTCTTCCACATATAGACATCTTGTTTGCATTCTCAAAATCACAAACACACACACACACACACAGCCCAAAGGATGTGCTGTTCTTCAGCTCATTAGATCACTGTGACCCCAAGCCAAACCACCCCATTACAAAAAATCCTTAAATCATCCCCGATATTGAGCACGGGTCACTCTTCTATGCTGCTAACAAAAACAGAAAATCTTCATTGTCATAGCCATTTTGTCCTATAGCAAATTTTAAAGTTGTATCCAATGTGTAATGGCTGTCAAGATCAATTTCTTGCTAGCTCAGCATATAAATACACATACATTTATCAAGGACTTAGTGGTATTCGCCAGAGACATGACTAACAGTACATAAGTATATTCTTTCAGTTTGTGGGTAGTTGTGAAGTTGTCATCTCTGGATGGACAGTCTCACCCTGAGCCTCTCTCTCTGTCATGTCAAGTGAGTCATGTCTGTGAAGCACTATTATTATCGTCTGCCTAGGGTGGGAATTAGAGATAAGCTGCAGAGGAGGCTGATTTCAGGAATGAAGGAATGAAGTTGGAAAAAAAAGTATATCCTCACTTAACATTTTTGGTTGCAGATATGAGAAGCAGAAACATAAACTACCTCTCCAAAGTGGCATCGTTCTGCCCTTTAATATACCTTATACTTATGTAACAGGTAAAATACAATATATTTTACACTTAGTTTTATGGAGCAAATTTGTACTAGGTAATGCTATTGAGCTAAGTGTGATCACACTGTTTTAATATGTTAAGCAACAGTCCTGTACACAAATGCAATATTTATTTCTCTCCTTGCTAATTTCTGTTCTGCACCTAAATCAGCGACAGATTTCGCCTTTGACTGCATTGCTTTGGATTTAGATTAGTGTCACAACTGTTATGCAGAGAGAATCTGAATCTACACAAACCAGAACAGCTATCTTCTTCCAACAAAACCTGACACTTTCTGAGTAAGGTATGACAGTTGGCTTTTAGCCACAAAATATATAGTGACAAAACACCTAAATTTTCCTCTGCATGGAAAATTGATTGCACTTTTTTTTTTTTTTTTTTTTTAAAAAAGGTTTTTAGTCATGCATCTTAAGAGATACTAGAATTTAAAATTAACATACATAAACATTATTTCAAGATAAATTAGTATAGTGTTTAATAAAGGTGTCAATATTAGTATATTGTAAAGTAGGAAAGCTCAATCACCAAAAAATAAAATGTGATACAAATATAAATGTGAGTAATGCTACACCATTTCCTAAGCTGGAAATCATCTTAACCTAAGCCAATATTTTGGGTTTTCTTTTAATTGAAGAACATGTAAAACCAAACCTATGCCCTTGCTCAGGTTAGTGCTGCACATTTAGTTGATTAATTAATCAGCAGAAATAATCTGCAACAATTTTGATAGTCAAATAATACTTTTTCAGTCATTTATCAAGCAAAGAGGCCAAATACTCTCTGGTCTGTTGGTCGGACAAAACAAGAAAAATATCACTGCAGATTCAGAAAGTGCCATTTTTTCACAATTTATTGTTCATATTTTACTGACTAAATGACTAAAAGTGAAAGCAATTGTGAGTTGTAGTTGTACATTAAACTAAATACATGTTCTACTTCCCAACATTAAAAGGTTAGAAGTAAACAACTGGAAAATAGTGTTTCAAAATCATTTATGAACACAGCAGGAAAAGGAGTCAAACACTGATGATCCTGACTTCCTGAGAAGTTGCATCACAGATTTGTGCAATGTAGGTTTTTGTTCCTGGTTTAAACTCTGATAAAGACATGCCATCTAATCATTTGGTTACACAGAGAACTCTCAAGTCTGGTGCAACATGGTGCAATCTGTGTTTTTACATAATACAGAGTAGTAAGAAAGGACTTTCCTATGTCCCTGTATTCCTGTTAGCCCTGCGCTGAAATATAGCTGATGATTGATTTATCCTGAACTACATTGTTTGCAATAACAGGCCTTCCTCATTCCGCAAGAAAAAAGAGACCAGGCTTTTTAGTTCCCCTGAGAACCTTTGATGACAACAAAAAGAACAACATTAAGCTGAATGCTACAAAGCCATTAGAAAGTTTGATGCCCCACTTTCAAGCTTCAACAGCTACAATCAGGTGACTCATCTTTCTGCCGGAACAAGTTGGCATCTCCTCATACAGAAATGAAAAAAAAAAAAAAAAAAAACTACCATTATATTGTCTACATTATGTCCTCAACTCAACCTCACAGTAAAGAGTCAACGAGCAACAACCTCCTTCATGTTCCCATTGTCATGATATGGCCATAAGAAAATGGCATTCATTTGATTTATTTTCTGTTTGATGATTTTGCACTGAAATAATATCACAATGGGTTGAAAGTAGTAGCATGTCAGTGCAGTGTTTATGTGTGTTATGAAAAGCAAAAAATATCCTATTTTTTGGTCAACATCTTTCACCAGTAGAGCTGTAATTGAGATGGTTTATACCAGTTTGTAATTATTGTTTAATAGTCAAGATCTGTATGATTGTAGTCTTTCTTGTGAGATATTTACATAGTCTACAAAATCATCAAGCCACATGTGCCGTTAGCTCTCTGAAATACATCAATGTGACTTTCCATCCATGTGTGAGAATAGACTGCTTTTGCTGATTTGATAGACTGGTCAGCCAGGATGCTTGATTTAGTCATACCAGTGACTCGATTTGAGATGTCACATCACATGAATAATTGATACATGTCAGATTTAGGACTTAACTGAGCCATGAAGACAGGTCTCAGGAGAAGCATTGTAACGAGATAGAGAGACTCCAAACTCCTTCAATATCATATTATTTAATATGGTAACATTTATAAAATAATTCAGAAATATAACTATGAGATATAGATACAGGTAGAGACCTGATAAAGACATGAATCATAAACACGCAAGAGACTCACAGACTCGCAGCTAGTGCTGATTCTAAGATTGGTGTGAAAACCTGTTTTTATTATCTATCTTGTTTAACATAAACAGACACATTGACTGTCCTAGGTGATATGTCTCAATACAAATCAAACCCATATAAACAATATAAAATAATGTATCTGCCCCACTTCTCACATGTCTAACTTCAGTAACTAATTTTGATATCGCAAAAAAAAAAAAAAAAAAAAAAAAATCGATAAAAGAAATTTGTAGAATGATAACATAAAATATCTTCCACATGTTATTCCATAAAAGGCAATAAGTGATAACACTGTAATGAAGCCCTGCGTTAATCAGCAGACAATCTAAAATTGCAGAAATGAATGATGTCATAGTTAAGTGTTAAATCTAATTTCAAAGTGTAAAACCAAACTCAGTGAAACCATTCGTTGTGAGTCAGCCACCAAACCCACCAAGATATTACAGTTTAACCAAAAGTGGCTTTTTGCCACTTAAGACTTAAATACTGTTTAAATAAAGAGGGGAGGTTTTGCTGTCATGCAACACCATAACTACAGAGTCATACTCTGAGCTTTTGTTGCTCAGATAACTGATCCTGGTTGATATGTTGTAGATTTGCTCTCACATGTTTAATTAAGACCTGAAATAAAATACAAAACAATGGATTATTAATCTTGATCAGCCATAAGGGAGTCTGATTGCAGCTAAAACACCTCTGTTTCTTACTGACTTCAGGTTATCACATCTTTACAACTTACCATCCTGCAGCTCTCCACCACTTAGCTGGATCCTGCCCTCTATTAACAGCTTGTCACAGCAAGATGACACCTGTCCAATCCCACCCGCGTCCACACCCCAATCCACACTGACATGCTGGGTTTTAAAATGGGCTGGCTCAGCTCAGAGAACATTCAAATTATAAGAATGAGGATGAAGACAAGTCAAGAGGACGATGACAGCAAATAAAGACAGCTGAATTAGATAAGAAGTAAAATATGAAATTG
>JANJYP010090752.1:0-11216 GCA_024605115.1 Rastrelliger brachysoma | reverse complement strand
AAGCCATTTAAGATCTTAAAAACAAACAAAAATCTTAAAATGGATTCTAAAATGGACAGGAAGCCAGTGTAAGGAGGACAGGACAGGAGTGATGTGGTCCTGTTTCTTTGCGCCAGTCAGAAGGCGAGCAGCAGCGTTTTGCACCAACTGCAGGTGACGGAGGGAGCGCTGGTCCAAACCAGTGTACAGTGAGTTGCAGTAGTCCAGCCTCGAGAAAATAAAAGCAAGGATAACCTTTTCCAGGTCGTTAAAAGATACATAAAGACATAAATGAATACCAATGAACCAAAATATTATAAAATCTGTTCAGTATACGTAAGAAGACTGTATGAAAACAGAGGGAGGGCTGAACACAGTGATGTTAGTCAGCTGGTTGTGAGATCGAGACTACATATAACATATAGTAGCTTAAAGTATATAGTAAAAATCAATTCAAATACAAGAAATAGCCACTATTGATACTCATTCTCTCAATTCTCTCACATGGGCTCATGCACGTCACATTTTCGATGTCTTCTCTTTCAATGCACTGAGGGAAAAATCTTCCTGCATGCCTTATCCAATCTTAACATTCCTCTGCACCTAATTGTTGGGCACCAGTGGTCACTGCATTCAGCAAGGGCATCTGTTTATAGGGATGATGATCATAAACCTTCCACCTCCACCATCATTGGAGATGGCAGCACACATGGTTATGTTGGCACTTTCTTCCACATCTCCTCACTTTACAGAGATTGAAACTGGCTTCTTCAACATAAATGAAGACATGACGCTCTCCCTCAATTTCAAGTTCCATTATTCTCCACGTAAAAATGAAAAGCATGATGTGACAAGGCATTGCAGTGTAGTATTTTGTCCATACCTCCATATATTGGCATCTGGCTTCCTTCACAACGGTTAGGTTGATGTTGTTGATGTTCCTAAATATATCTTGATCTGCATTCACTGCTTCCCTGATTTCATGCAGTCTTATGGCATTGTTTGCCACAACCATATTCACAAGGGCTCCCTCCTGCCAAGCACTAAAATTCACCCTCTACCACCAGAGATTGGTAGCTTTTTGATTCTATAAAGAATACATGTACGTAATAGGGGAAACAATTACATGTGTCACTGAAGATACATGTATTTCTGTATACTGTACAGCAACATTACCAGTTCTCCTGCTGAAAAATTCTGGCAATGGACGCAGCAGTGTTTCAATTTAGAACAGGTTAGACTCTTTGACCAGCTTCTCTAAGAGAAAGGCCATGACTGATGACATAATCAATAAACGTTGTACGAATTTCATCCGCTATTTGAACCCTTCAAACTACACCTCCACCTTGCACATGGACTCCTCTTCCTCTGATCCCTCTACTTCTTACTATCATCTATCCATGTTGGCAAAGAACAACACAGACATGCCACTTTTTAAAGCTAGCAGATTGACTGCTAATTGAAGATTTGTGGGCTGGAGTGTGAAACAGGTACTTCAGTGATTGCATACTGATCTAGGTTTTTTTCTAATAGTTAGGAATAGCTGCTTTCTGTTTGGCTACCATAATTAAAACAAAGACATGTGGACTGCTTGAATGACATCCGTGTTAACTGTTTTGCAGAATGGTGAGCGAAATGTGTCAAACCCATGAGAAACAGTTTCCGCATTTGCAAGGGCTGTCTTTTGCTCTGTTGAGATCGTGATGATGAGAACTGAGTGGTTCCCAGTTTCAAAGCAATCAATAAAAATTGTAGTTACTGTTGAAGCTGAGTATGTATCTATTCACTATTATAATTGTTATTACAACGCAAAAGGACTAAACACGTGTAACATTACATTCATTAGCATTGTGTGTCAGCGTATCAATAAGTAAGCAACGTTAGCTGTAATTAATAAAATGATGCTTTGGTTAGTTCCACAGGGTTTTGTACCCACATCATTGTACTTATCCATTACCTGAACGTCTGTAAGGCACAAAGCATCACACACAATTTAATCCAAAAACGACATATTAACATTATGTTGCAGTACCCAGAAACAAATTACGCCGCAGAATTGTTTACTTTGGTTGCTGAGGCAACTGAGGGTGACGAATACTAGACCTGCTGAACCAACTGCATGCAACATGTTCAGATAGTCAAGTGGTTAGCATGTGTACCCTTCATATGATACACCTAAGTTTGAATCTAGGCTGAAGATTGTTTACTGCCAGCAACATTTCTTCTCTCTCCTTATTGTCCTGTCTTTAACTGTCAGATAAAGTGTCTGTGCTGCAGACATATGAATAAACAACTCATGCAGCCTTAACAGAGGTGGATATTCTTTAATTATAGCTACAACTTAAAAAAACTTCAATTATGAAGTACTTGTGAATACTGAAACTTCTTATTGGCTACTAATTTACTTTAATACACATTGTCAAATACATTAACAATTACCCCTGTTATTTATTTCATAATGATAACATTTGAATTTTGACTACCGCGCTGAAAATGTCCCTGATTTTCATTTCAGAAATCTGATCACCTTAGGTTTAGGGAAGGGAGAAAAACAGACACCACCTCACCAACCTCTCTAGGAAACGTGTATCTGTATAACAAATACCCCAGACACAACGTTTAACCATATTTTTAATAATACTGCACAAATATGAGTCTGTTGAGACGCCTGCGTTATAGTCAATAGATCTCTGTCAAAAGGTGTGGGACCAATTGTGGTTAAAATAATGCTGTAACATGACTTTGAGTTCCTGCTATGGCTCTCCAAAGCTTCTCATGAGGAAACGTGGCAGCATCATTTGGTTCAACTTTTTTTTTTTCTTGTATTAACAGTATACCAGTGAAAAAGATGTTAAGAGTTTAGAGAATGAGGGAGTAACAGTCTGGCAATTAAAAGATTATTTACAATATACTGTGGAGTAATGATAATGTAATGTAATGTTAAATGCATAACCATATTAACCATGACAAGTAATGTAGTCTTCATGTATTGGCTTCCACTAGCTTCTACCACATCTCTGTCCACCTTCAGCCTGATCACAGGTCTGAGCATAGTGTTCATGCTCTACTTTCCTTTTCCAAACACTGACCCTGAGTAGTGCAGCTTTGGTGTCCCACTGTGTTTGACAGTGACACTCTTTTTTTTTGTTTTTTTGTCATCATTGTCCTGACAGTACAGACCACTGCACTGCTGGTGCTATATTTATTCTGCTATGCTTTTTGGCTAAAAGGGTTTGGTCCCACCCATCCAGATGACATCAATTAGATGTTAATGTCATGACTTCTTAATGTACCTATGACCATAATGCATTATGGATGAACCATTGATTCCTAATGGCAAGTTAATGTACTACATGTGACCAGGCTGTGGTTTCATGATAAATGGATAGAAACCAGCCCATCTCTTTTTCTCTCTCTGTCTCTTTCTGTTCATGTGGGTGCACATGCGTGCGTGCACACACACATACACACACACACACACACACACACACACACACACACACACACACACACACACACACACACACACAACACATAAATATGTTATGTGGTGCCACAATTAACAATTATTTGTGTTTAACGAGCCAGTTTTTATACATAACTAAAAGGTCAATACCTTGTCATTTTAACATTTAGCTAGTTATTTACTTCAGCAGCAGATGATCACTAAAAATACTCATGTATTTATCTTTGTAATGGTCTGTCTTTAGCAGTGTGCTATGATGAAATATCTGGAGTATTGGATGGATTGTGATCAGTTTAAATACATTATTGTCTGCTAGATGATTAATCCTGTTGTACTGTACTGCATGAGTATACTGTGATGATCTAAACTGAAAGACTAAAAGTTGGTTCGCACAGTAAAGACATTTGGGAGTCATATAAAATAGTTTCATACACTTGTAGCAAATGTATTTCTTGTAAAGCAGCAAAAACACATCTGTGGGTTAGATTAAGTTAACAAAACATATTGCTGTTAATTAAAGTTAAAAACAATTCATAATGCAACATTTTTTTAAGTGCTGGTCGTGGTAGGGCCTGCACACCAAGAAAACAAAAACTGATCACTTTCCTATTGTTCATTTTCACCTCACATCAGTGATATAATGTCAACATGTAGCTCAGTTAACCTTGTCACAGTGGTGCCATGTTGTATGGTAGTCTACAGTGTTGTGGGTAACACAACACTCTGATTATTTTTTTGTGGTAATGTGTAATTGTAACAGAAACCACTCCCAAAAGACAAGGCCCTAGAACTTTAACGGAACCTAAATGAGTCCCTGTCTCAGGGTCTCACTTGTGGGTTCTATTCGGGGGCTACTCTGCAATGGAGGCACAGGGGCCTGGAACTTCCTCAGTGGGAACAGGCCTAGTGGTGAAACATGGAATAGAGAAACACACTTTTTGCAGGTTGTCAGTCAACAGGAAGATCTGCTTTAAGCTATCTCCATCTGGGAAAACAAGTTTTTATCCTGGGAGCACTGCAGCTATATGAATACACTCATCATAGAAAACATGGTCTGTACTAAATTTAGATCACTAAAGTTCACTGTTGATTCCTGCTTCTTTTATATGTGGGTCACAGGTGTGCAGCATCACTGTCATTATTTACCTTTAATCTCTGAAATCACAAAGGTCATAGCTGCAGTCACACTGTTTATTTTAATACTGGTCATGTTCCTGCACTCAAACTCTTTATTTTATACTCTGTTTAAATTTTCCCTGCAAATACATTATGCAGGAAACATAATGCGAGTCAAAGTTTAATTAACATATTTGGTAAAATGTTGTTACTATCATTTAAATGTGCAGTGACAGATTTCCATTTATTATCAATGCATTATTGATATTGCAGTACAATATTCATTGGTTGTAACAACATCGTTACTGAACTTTGTTTGGTTGTGTGTATTGGTAGCATTTGGTTAAGATCAGGGAAATATGCTGATATTGGGTTTTGTTCTTTTATACATATATATGACCTGGTTCTAAAAGTTAGGTCATTTTATTATTTTGAGGGTTATAACAAACACAGTCAAATAAAAAGTTCCCAGCCCCAGTTCCCCGGGCCATGGAATGAGGGGTCCCCAGGACAATACCCCTGCAGGCAGAAAAATTGATTCCTCTTAAAAATAATTCCGGTCGTTCTGCGTGTGCTCGTTAGGTTGCACTCTCACATGATGATGCACTCTACATCTGTGAACTCAGTCAAGACCGGCTCCACCAGTCCTTGATGTGAGAGTAGGCTGAGGTAGAGCCAGGGGTCCGTTAACCGAATATCTTCCGTCATTGGCCGTTTTTTAAAACAATGACACAAAAATCTGAAGGCATGTATAAATATAGACCTGCTGGAGCTGTGTTCCTCACTTTGTGTGTGTGGTAAACAGGNCTCTGTTTTTGCAATAAATATTAACTATTTAGCTTTATAATGCTCAGTGATGGAGTTAAGGACAAAGGTGATCTATGCTGCTGGGGTCTCAGCCTGCTACTGCTGACTCAGTTATTCCCATAATGAATAGATCACATACTTTATTAATAAATAGGTCAGATACTTTATTAATAGATAGATCACATACTTTATTAATCCCACAGTAACGATGAACCAAGTTGAGAAAAAGCAGGTAGCCAGCTGAAGTCTTTGTCTTCTTGTGGTAGGTGTAAATACGCTCGTGCCCCAGACATTGAAGGAATTAAATAAAGGTGATTTAATGTGTTTTCCTCAATTCGGAATTATTATGTCCATGTAAACTGGAAGGAGAATAACTTAATTAGGAACTATTTAATTCGGAATTTAAAAACATCATGTAAACGTGGACATTGAATTGGACTGAACATTGAACTTCAAGTATTTCAAGTATACACAAACTACAGTAATAATAATAAAACACTATTACCCAATCACATAACTTCCACAGTTATCCTTCATCAATTTACTGATATTAATGTACTCATAATCACAATATCTTTTACAAATGAAAAGAAAAGTTCACTGAAGTCCAGAAATAAACATTACAAATAATATTAGGTCATTAGGAGTCAGTCATTAGGATCTAGCAGTGGTAAGATATTCATGAAAAGGAGTCCAGGTGTTCATAGCTTTTGGATTTTTTCTCACAGAATACAGTTTTTTCAGGAGTGCTGCAGGCTACAAGCTCATTGACCCAGTGCTTCTCCACTAAGGACTGTTCACATTTCCAGTTTTTAGTGTGTCTTAGTCTTACTACAGAAAAATAATTTAAAACACAATAACCAGAACTCAGCATCTGAACTTAACCAAACTTTTTTTTGTTACCAGAATCAAAACTAACACAGGACTCGTAACCATGATTTTAATATATGATATAATATTTGGGGCAGTGGTGGCCTAAATGGTAGAGAATGAAGCTTGTGATCAGAGGGTTGTCGATTCAATCCTCTGGACCAGCAGGATGAATGTGGGTGGGGAAAAGTAAAGAAGCAGCATCTCTCATTACCATCACTGAGGTGCCCTTGATCTAGACCCTTAACCAGTGGAGTTGCTCAGTGACCAGCAGATCACATTGTGGTTGCACTGTACAGCTTCCAAGTGTGAATGTGTGTAACTGTGTGAACGGGAGCACTGCTCTCAGTGAATCTTCTCTGAATTAAAAAAAACAAAAAAAACAACAACAAAACGTAGTGCCTTATTCATCCCAAAAACATTGATGGTGAACATAACATACCAGGCAGTTTTCATTATGTGTGTCAGTGCAGTGTAATTTTAGAATGTAGTAGTCTTTCTAAGGGACAGCGTTGGACCATAAGTCTTTAACCATGATTCACAACACACCACCATGGATATCATATCTGTGATGGTGGACTAATAAGACATTGTTAACTGGTCCGAGTGGCTAAGGTGATCAAACCAGGAGACAGCAAGTGATATTTTCTTATAAGTATTTTTCAGTACCTCTGACTAACCCTAACCTCTGGCATTACACACCCACCTAATAAATATAAATATCTACATAACTATAAACATAAAACCCCACTGCCTAATAAAAATACAATACATATATACATCTGCAAAACACCCAAATAAATAACCACAAATAATTTACAAATACATACAATTAAATTAAGCCATTAACACCCCTCTATCCACTTCTCACTTGGTGCCTCCCTCTAATAAGTTGGAACTAATAAATTGGTGTCCGGAAATAAGTTTTATGCCCTCAAGCAAACCAATTTCCCAGACAGACAATACTTTACCCATGGAACATGACATGGTAGTTACAGAGATAAACAAATGCATATCACTGTGACTACCTATAGTGCAACAATACAATGGATAAACAAGAATGTGATTGACTGTCAGTGTGAGACAGAGTATGCAGGCAGGATTTAAAGGTGGACATAGAGTCAAAAGAGTGAAAGTCTGGCGGAAGCTGAAAGCTCTTGACTCTAAGGTGGTTATGTTGGCAGAAAGAGCAGAGAGCTGGATGACAGAACAGGATGTGAGAGTGTGTGACAGTGTGTAGAAGTTCTGAGAGCTACGAGGGTACCAGGTTGTGAAGGATATTGACAGAACAGTGTAGTGAAGCAGTCAACACATACCTACTGTTAAACCGCTTACTTGAAAGCTTTCATTGTACATAGCATATATGTACAACCCCAGCCCTCCACACTTACCTGTAGACTATGAGCGCTCCTTCCCCTGTAGAGTGAAGTCAGTAGCGTCCCCCCCGCTGTGCTCGGTGTGGTGTTTCTTTGAGAGGAGCGCTGAAGACATGAAAAGGGAATGCTGTACATTCTACATTCATGTTTCATCTATTCCATGGGAGTTGACTGACACAGAAACACAGAACATGTAAATTATAGGAGCCTATTTATTGGCACATTTAAAACAGAGAGTGAATCATGATTGTATAAAGTATTAGAAAAACCTGTTTCTACACTCCAGTCTGCTTTATACTAGCAATAGTGGGGTTTTTTGCTGATGACATGTCATTGTATTATTATTCATATACATGCAAACATGCACTCTAATATTAACATTTTAACTAGTCTTTTTTTCATCTGTAGGAAAGACTTCTACGAGCACACATATATTGTTTCAGTCTTTCTAAAGGAGTTGTGGTAAATCCAAATGTAGGCGTCAAAAACAAAATCTCGAAGGATGACATCACAGACTCCTCAACCATGCTTTTCTGCAGTACAGTCACGGTTGCCATCCTTATGTTTCTATGAGAGGTGTGAAACCAAAGTATGAAAAAAAAGTGTGTGTTGTAACATAACACTCCCAGCGGATGGGTTTGTGCGTGTCCATGTGTGTGTGATTCTGATTCCGAGAGTGTGACAGTGACAGAGAAAGAAAAGACTGGTCATTAGAGAGAGAGAGTATGATCGATGTCAGTTGTGAACAAGGATGCCGGCTGTTGACAAAATCGTCTCTCTGACGGCTTCATGCCAGTTAGGTAACCATGACAACAGAGGACAGAGAGCTGGAGAGAAAGAAAGAAAGATAAAACAGAAGACAGGGATGCTATACTGCTAAAGTTTAACACATCAGTAAAAGAATGAGAGAGTGCTAAGGAGTGTGTTCTGTAGTGTGTGGAGGTTTCAATGTGTGGTTAGCTGCTCGCTGACATCTCATCAACATGATGGACAAGGGAACATGGGCGGGAACGAGACTGTCTCTGGAGGAGGAGGGGCGGAGCTGACAGCACACTCTCTGTCATCAGGAGAAAAGTCTAATATAATAGCTTTAAAGCATTCATAAAGAATACAGTGTTCCATTATGTGACAGGGAGACAAAATGACAACTGAAGGCTTCAGGAAACTTGAAGCATTTTTATGCACAACACTGTGGAACAATGTGAAAAAAAGGATGGCATTTAGTATTCAGTATGGAAATGACTAAGGGCCTAGTCACACTCCATTTGAGACAGTAATATCAGGCACTGAAGACACAATGTGATGATGCTTAGGTTAACCTTAAAATGTGAATATATAGAAATCAATGGATGGTGATCAAAAGATGGCATCATGTATGGTATTGGAAAAATATATGCATGTACTATACAATACAGTACTTAGAAGGGAAAACATGAAGCATAATGTTGGTAGAAACAAATAATCCTGATTCTCAACACCACAACTCCCTGTACCTCCCACCATCACCAATGTATAGTATTTAGACATTGTTTTATTTTATTTCACTTTTCAAGAATACTGTTGTGTCAATTTTGAATATCTCCCTAGTGGGATCAATAAAGTTATCCTACCCTACTCTACCCTATCCTAATGATAGTGCATACAATGAAATCTGCATAATGTGTATCTGAGCATTGCATGTTTATTTAATAAGGCCACAAGCTAAGCACAAGGCACTGCCCTCATAGCAAATAATACAGAGGCATGGAATAGAATCCATATACCATAGAGGACAGGCCATTGTGCGAAGCTGATTAATTCTGAACTGTTTACTGTATGAAATTCTTTCTAGTATTCATAATGTACTGGTGTATTTTTGGCATAAATACTTTATGAAATGATAAGCAGTAATTACATACACATAATATTCTACACCAAACATAAAACCACCACCACCTGTGTGATGACGGTAATTCTCATACACACACACAAACACAGGCAGGGATGCAGCCCTCTCTTTAAACTTCAGTTAATTTTGTATGAATTAATTTAAATGATTAGTGCGTATTAGTAGCTTGGGTTAACAGCTTGGGTTATGTGGATAAAATGTTAAGGTTTCAATGTATTGTGTAGTGTAATGTTTCCCTTTTTCTGTTTCTTTTTTACCTTTATATCTGTGAAAATCATAATGTGTATTTAATATGGAAATCAATTACAATGATTTAACTACACATATAAAGATTCTGTATATTTTATACAGGATTTAAAGGTTGATATCAATTCACCAATCTCAGCTCTTTTATAGCCAGTTTCCACCATATTAACTTTTTCAAGGGTCCCAGGATCCATCAAGAAACCATACTGATATTTCAACTACAAAAAGCATGATATAAATATATGCAGCCTTCAAGACAATTCAGAGCTTTTTTCCCGAGGGTCACTCAGTGTTGGGGTAACCAAAAAAGTTTTCCTGTGGCTACCTGGAGCTTCGGGATAGCTATAATGCTAACCTATGGGGGGCAAACATTTTAGTCAATTTGGGCCTCTAAACACACTCACAAAACCATTCCAAGACCTGTGGTAAATGAGTTAGGTCCTTATGAGACACCACCATCCATGTTGAACTCATATAGTGTAACGAAACAGTATAAACTTAGTGTTTTTGCATGGAGTCATTCACCTCAGATAACCATGTTTACATCCAGAAAAGCCATTACTAGCTGATTGCAGAGCATCTGCTTGCTCAGCCACTGTTGCCACAGACGCTCGGCAATCGTCTAATAATGATCATTGTTAATCATGTTTTTTTTTCTTCCCCCAGCAATGGGTGACCCTCAGAAAAATGATATAGATATCAAAAATGGCTGGAATTCTCCTTTAAGTTATTACCTCATCTGCTTCCTAAATGAGCAAAGCATTTGTTGTTCAAACAGCCACAAAATGACAAACTTCTTTCTGGCATCCATGTTTAATGAGTTAAACAGCAATGTAAATGTAATGACGTCAGAAGTTGGAAATTTTGACTTCTTGGTTACTTCCAAGTTGTCTTGAGCAGTAGTTTTCTGCCATAGTCCTTCATCTAGTGAGCATACTTAATGATGGCCAAGCAACTATTGGAGCTTGGATTCTTGGGTCCCTACACAAATTACTATATGTCTGGATGTTTGTGAAATGGCATGGCACTAGTCACAATTGATATTTTGGTGAGAATGTACCCATGGCACATTTGCCTACACGGTGGGATAAGCAATTCTACATTATCATCCATTATATAGGTGGGCATATTAGAGGCTGTGACAATTGTGGGTAATCACATTCCCCACACTGACAGTTTAAATCATGGGCAGGGTACCTCAGAGGAAATATTTTCAAATATGAATCCAGCAGCTCAGACCTGCTGCCAAGAGCAGATAATGACTCCTTTTTAAGTTGAATTTACTTTTCTGGACATATTGATGATCCAGCAGTCATGTTTTTTGTGAATAATAGCTAACAATTTATTACAGTGATCCATACAATAACCATCTGCAGTTAAATACAACTTTAATGACATCTGTTAAATAAAAGCATCATTTAAAATATGGTCTTGTGGAAATTGTAAAAACTTAAGGAAAGCGACAATT